>CM076570.1:639490389-639621844 GCA_034641835.2 Pinus albicaulis
TATGATTCAATTGCAAGCAGATGAGAATAAATCCAGGAAAAGAGTGTTGAACCTTTAGTTAAACTGAGAGGGGGGGGGTGGTGAATCAGTTTAACACATACATGGACTTTTAAAACTTTTCTTTTAAATATTATTTACACCTTCATTTCATGGTCAACTTAATATGTGAGCAACAAGTATTTCTATCAAGCAAATTTGTTAATGTAATAGCAGATTGAATATGAGAGCAGCAAGTATTAAGCAGATGAGATAAATCACATCAACACATAAACATCATGCACAGAGACACCAAATATAAGTGGAAACCCATAAAGGGAGAAAACCACATCTTATTATTGTTGTAATGCAAAGGAAAGCTCCAAATCCCTCTCACCACTGTTTTCTGCAGGCACCAACCTACAGGAGGCTCCAACCTCAATTCTACAAGCTACAACTTGCAAGGAAGCTCCAACTCCCATCAATTTTCTGCAGGCACCAACCTACAGGAGGCTCCAACCTCAGTCAGCTACAACTGAAATTTTATCAAGCTACAACTTGATGTGGAAGCACCAACTCCCATCTATTTTCTGTAGGCACCAACCTACAGGAGGCTCCTACCTCAGTTAGCTACAACTGACATCTATCAAGCTACAACTTGATAGGGAAGCTCCAACTTCCTTACTCTTTCAAAAGAAAAACACTTGCTGATTTACCTTGGATATCAGCTCTATTTTGTACCTTCTTCTCTGCTGTTCATCAACTCTTATATCAGACCTGCATCATCTCTGCTCAGCCCCTTCTTCTTCTTTGCTCAGCTCCTCCTTATTCACATTCTTCTTGTAGCTTGCTTATTTTCTTCAACTCTCTTTAATTCTGCTGCACACTCTCTTCTTCTCTCACTCCTTTTTCGTCAACCTCTCCTCTTGGATATTACCCCCTTATATACAAGATAGCTTCATGACTATTTGTATTCTATTGGGAAGTCGAAATGGACAGTCATGTCTCTTTGCCTTCTGCCTTCTCATCTCTTTTCAGCTTACTCAGAAAAATGTAACTGTAGGTGCTTATTTTAATATTACAGTGGGATATTTTCTTTCTTCCGGAGACTTGCCAATGCATCACAAACAATAAAAACAATTAAAACATTTACATTTGAATTACAATTTGAACTCCAGCTCACTCATTTTGTCTCTTGGCTTGCTGCGCATTTGTCTTTTCTCTAACTGTCTCTTTGTCCCTTTCTCTTCTCTGTATGCCTTTCTGTTTATGGCTGCTGCGTAACTCCTGAATTTATGAACTGCATTTTTATTTTAGTTTTATACCAGCAATTTATATATAAATGAATCTGTTGACTGTAATTCAATCCTTTACATGCAACAAGTGTCTTGTTGATGTGGCGAGTTCCGCAGGCCAGAACATACATATATTACAATTGTATTACATTAATAATCGCCCTCCCGTTAAGCTGAGGCCCGTGGGTCTACAGACCACGCGGCATGTTTTAATACAACCGCAACAATGTAATATATATACATATAACAACGCCCTTTCATATATACAAATAAGTAATTTCAACTCTCGGCATATATACACACTTCCTTTTTAAATCAATTCTCAGCGTAATATAGTGAAGACATATTAAACATATAAGAACTCCTTTTGGGCCCACTTAACACACTTCCCGATGCAATGAGTCTTCTCCGAATGCTATTTATCGCTCCTGCTTCGATTCCGATTCGATATGATTCCAATCATCACAATCGGCAATCAACACAATGCCATAATATATATATATATATATACCAATCATATCACAGCGCTCGTATTATTAATTGAACCATTCCTTAATTCCGCGGGGGTAGCAGACTCGGGCAGATAAGGGAAGGAGACCCCCTCGGAATGCATTACACATATCTCCCACTTATATATTATCACAGCGTTAACAGAGTTCCGCGGGGGTAGCATACTCGGGCCGATAGCGGAGGGGGACCCCCTCGGAATAAATGACGTCATCCTCAGCTGGGCCCATGCTTTACATACTCCATTATATATATATCTATGTGTTAACAGAACTCAATAGTTTATATATATATTTCCGCCCCTTGCGATTTCCGATTGCGATTGATCGCAATCGCAACTTTGAGTTGCAAGCCCCTCTGCTTTGTTTACCTCCGATGCGATTGGGAAGGGGTCCCACCATATAAAACTTCGTTTTGTACGCTCCATATATATACCTTGGACCTTTGGTTATATGCTCTGGGCTTCATTGTATTCGCAAATTCTCTGTTTATTTAAGTTCCGAGATTTATCAATTGCGGTTTATAGACCCATCGAGTCCGGATTCTCATCGCAATCGCAATTTCCTATGGGTTACATATTACGCTGCTCTTGTGATCTCCGATTGTGATTGGGTGAGGGTCCCACTTTATATTACTTCCTTTCCATTGATCATAACACACTCCACTTAAATATATATCAATGTATATTCCTTGGACCATTGCAGACTATGAAATGCATGACATTTATATGTATTGTGATGGATATTATATATATATATATATATATATATATATATATATATATAGATAGATATATCTGTGTGTGTGTGTGTGTGTGTTTGTGTGTGTGTGTGTGTGTGTGTGTCCGCCAACGGGTTAGGCGATTCCCGGAATAATGTTTATGAATTATGTTAAATCTATAACGCCGGTTGGAGTGTGCGATTCCCAGAATTTGGTTTTGCATTATATGCGTAACGCCCGGCTTGGGGTATGATTCTCGGAATTTTATAACTGCTCTGCCTCTGCCTCTGCTGCTTCTGTCGTTCTGCCTCTGCTGCTTCTGTCGTTCTGCCTCTGCCTCTGTCTCTGTGATAACGGCTCTGCCTCTATTATATTCGCCTCCTCTACCTTCATTTGCTTCTTTGCTGCCTCCATTGTATTCTTTGCTTCCTTTGCCTGTTTCTGCTTCAGCGCTGCCTCCTTTGTTTCCTTCATGCGCTTCTTTGCTGTCTTTATTGCCATGATAACATCTCTGTCTCTGTAGCTATTTGTCTTACGCTCTCTCTACTGCTCGACTCTCTCTATATCTTGCTGCTATGCTGCTCTCTTTGCCTTGTTGCTGCCTCATATGTTCCTCCTTTTCCATCTCCGTTGCCATCAATGACAACATTTCCAACAGTCTCCCCCTTTGGCATTGATGGCAACACATCCACCAATAATCCAATGCTTCCTCCAAGTTTTTCTCTGCCTGGCTTCTTTTAGAAGATCCTATCTTCTGCTACTTGCTTTTCCTCCCCCTTTGACATCAATGGCAAAGGGTGGCAAATTTCTCAATGTAGATTCTGTCTTTGCATTTCTTCTCTCTGATATGTGTTAAGGCCTTCTTCTTCTGACTGTGTATCTTGCTGCTCCAAACTGGTGTATAAGGTTTGTTGAGAGAACACTTTTGAGATTATTTGAACTTGTATATACACATTAAGTCGATATCATTTCAAAGCATAGACTTCTTGTGCTTGTATAGAGAGTAGGTGATGACAGCCATATATAATCAGACTTGTATAATGCGAACTACATTATTGGATCAAGACTTAAGGATTGTGAATGCTCCATGTGACATAAATCTTGCTTCAGCTATATTATAATCTTCATTTGAAATCCATATCTGTTGAGGAAATTGTAGTTGGAGTATGTCTTCTACTGCAATACTCATCTGCAGTACAGTATTTGTTCATTTGTGATGAAGCTAATATGTCTTTTATAGCTGCGGTTCACTTTCCTTCGCTGTTGGTGATGATTTGAGCTAGGATGCTGATAATAATCTTGCATTAAATAGCTGCAGATCCTTGTTACTGATATGAATCAACCAAAATTTGATCTAAGAAATCAACTCCCTTTACTGCTTCCATAATGTACTTTCACAACAAAACCTTGAGGCTAGATACATTCAATTTATTGTTTAGACTTACTTATCAACCAAGCACTTTTCTTTATGACATAAGGGGTTATGTATGTCAGCGATCAATCTATTTTCAATGGTGAGATGTTAGCAAATCCTTTCTGCTGAAGTATGTTTGTGATAAATCAATAACAGATTTTTGAGCTTCAGCTGTCACAACTCATCCTTCATACTTTCGATACTTTAATTGTTCCATCATGATGATCTTTCACACGTATATATTCAAGTTGTTTACTTGAGATTTTATCCAACAGGCTTCACCCAGTTTGTGAACAATATTCAAAAAGAGGTCTTGAAGATATATGTACTAACTTCAGGAGGGCATGCAATTAAATATATAGAGACAGATGTTGCTTCAATGCATAATATATTTCTTCAAATGTAAACCTAACGCTGATCCTTTAGCACTGCTGCTGACCTTTTCATGCTGAATGCAGATAATACTGGGAATATTACCTTGAGGTTCTTTTGCCATAGTTCTTTGATCCTGTGGACCTGTATCATACTGCTGCTCTACTGATAATGCTTGGTAATATGTTGATAAGCATGTTGTTTGTACTTAACCATCAATAGATATTATTTTGATAAACCATGCTGAGACTTCACTTTTAGCTTGCACATTTATCCTTAATTAAGACATCCTTCATAAATTCTACTGTAGAGATTTCCACTGTTCACACCAACAGTTATCGATATCCTGAAATTTATCTTGACATCTTTAACCATTTGCTTATTCTGCCATTCTGTTCAAAGAAATGCCACTGCATTTTGTTTTCTAGGACTGCTCCAGAATCATTGCTGCTTTTCATACAATTCAATTGTTTTAACATAATGAACTTCAAGAAGACATCTTCAATTTCTTTGCTTGGAATCTTCATGGGCAGATCACTCAGAAGTTTTTCACTCACTTAACTGTATTTCATCAAGGGGACTTTTCATAGATGAAAGATGTAATGATATAATGATGATAGGCTCTTCTCTTATTCCTCCTTCTTAAAGTGGTTCACTTGTTCATTATGGCTGTATGATGCACACTGTGATCATCACTTATGTGCCGGTGTCTTCTTAGCTTACATGCTCATGGCTGATGTTCTCTCTACCACCAAGGCTTCTTGTTGTCTTCTCTTCTTCCATCAATCTGTTAGCTATTTAATATTTCAAATGATCTTCTTTCTCTTTAGTTCTCTGTTAGAGAAATTGTCCTGTGCATTCCTGATCTTATAGCAATCCTCATTCCAAGGAGCTCTTCTTAGACTACTTTCATGGGGACCTTTTATGAACTGCTCTCCCCCTGGGATGTTGCTTCATATTTGTCACTGATTAGATATTTTCTTTTCTTCCTAGAGCAGCTCCCCCTGAGACTATGATGTTTTACATTATGTTATTGAGATGATAGGCTCCCCCTTTCTCTTTTCCTTCCAAACTTTATTGAGGTTCTTCATAATGTCTGCACTTCTTTTAAATTCATAGTTTTGTTTGATTTGCTTTGATCCCATCATCTGTCTAGAGTTCTTTAATTTATTTGGCAGATTATAGTATTTAGCTTTGTGACCACACTTGAGGCATACATAACATCTTATTTGACCAAGGTGCATTTGAGCTAATGTATAATATTTCATTCCCCTTTTTGAACATAATTTACAATCAACATATTTATGTCCAAATTCATTGCATGCATAACAGTAGCCATAGAAATGATTTGTGTACCTGGTGGAAGATTGTCTTTTCCCTTTGCTTGCTTGAGGGGTTCTTCTCTTTTGCTGCATCCTTTGCTGGTTGGATTGGATTGGCTTTGTCTTACAATATGCTGCATTATGTCCTGGTTTATGACAAGATAAACATGTGCTAATTTTCATAGGAGGGAGGAACCTCCTTTGACATCTTCCGAATTTGTTCAATTCATCCCTAGGAGCATATGAGCCTTTAGTAGTTGATTGTTTCATCCTCTCATTCTCTGCTCTTTCATGTTGCTGCTTGATTATGTTTGTTTCTTTACAACTCATGTTCCTGCTGGTTTCTGCTTCTGTAGGAATTTTCTGAGCTGTTTCACAGTTCTTTACAGCTTTTACAAAAATGATTTTCTTGTTATCTTCAACCTTGGACTTGCTGGTTTCCCCTTCATATCCTATCCCAGCCTTTATGTGAGGTGGTCTTTGAGCCTTTAGAATTTTGTCCAACTGTCCAGAGCATTTCATTAGAGGTGTATTCATTAATAGTTCTCTTTGGGCCTTTTCTAAGTTCTTTCTTAGGCTCACTACTTCTTCTTCCAATTTTTCACATTCAAGACTTTTCTCTCTCATTTGTTGCAGCAAAGTGTCTTCTGTTTTCCTTGCTTCTTCAAGGTGTGTCTTCAGGCCAAAAATTTCTTTCTTATCTTCATATTCTCTCTCATCACATATTTGCACCACTATCTTAAGGTCTTTGTTTTCATTTTTCAATTTTTCTATTTCAGTCAAAGCAGTGTCAAGCTTGGCTTTTTCTTCAGCTGTAATTTCTTCATGGTTCTTATCTCCATTCACACTAGCAGGTACTTCATTTGATTGAGAATCTTCTTTCTGACATGAATTTATCTTTTTCTTAATTCTCTTATCCTTCTTGTCAGTGTAGTCCTTTGTGTCTACTCCATGTATGAAGTGCAGTCTATCCCAGATTTCTTTTGCAGAGGTTAAATCCATTATCAACTCAAGGTCCTTGTTATAAAGATTGTCATATATCACACATTTTGCCTTAGGATTCCTCTGTTGTTCTTTCACCGTGGGTGAGTCTGTGCAGTAACCATCACAAACAAACTTCCAAACCTCTGGATCATCAACCATAAATCCTGTCTTAACCTTATCTCTCCATTCAGGAAAGTTAGTTGTATTTAGCACAGGTACATTTTGATAGTCCATGACTCAACCAGATCTCCTTCAAGCTATTAAGCTTACACCAAAGGAACTGGCTCTGATACCAATTCTTGAACCCTTAGTTAAACTGAGAGGGGGGGGGTGAATCAGTTTAACACATACATGAACTTTTAAAACTTTTCTTTTAAATCTAATTTACACCTTCATTTCATGGTCAACTTAATATGTGAGCAACAAGTATTACTATCAAGCAGATTTGTTAATGTAATAGCAGATTGAATATGGGAGCAGCAAGTATTAAGCAGATGAGATAAATCACATCAACACATAAACATCATGCACAGAGACACCAAATATAAGTGGAAACCCATAAAGGGAGAAAACCACATCTTATTATTGTTGTGATGCAAAGGCAAGCTCCAACTCCCTCTCACCACTGATTTTCTGTAGGCACCAACCTACAGGAGGCTCCTACCTCAATTCTGCAAGCTACAACTTGCAAGGAAGCTCAAACTCCCATCAATTTTCTGCAGGCACCAACCTACAAGAGGCTCCAACCTCAGTCATCTACAACTGACATTTTATCAAGCTACAACTTGATGTGGAAGCACCAACTCCCATCTATTTTCTGCAGGCACCAACCTACAGGAGGCTCCTACCTCATTCAGCTACAACTGACATCTATCAAGCTACAAATTGATAGGGAAGCTCCAACTTCCTTACTCTTTCAAAAGAAAAACACTTGCTGATTTACCTTGGATATCAGCTCTGTTTTGTACCTTCTTCTCTGCTGTTCATCAACTCTTATATCAGACCTGCATCATCTCTGCTCAGCCCCTTCTTCTTATTTGCTCAGCTCCTCCTTATTCACATTCTTCTTGCAGCTTGCTTATTTTCTTCAACTCTCTTTAATTCTGCTGCATACTCTCTTCTTCTCTCACTCCTTTTTCGTCAACGTATCCTCTTGGATATTACACCCTTATATACAAGATAGCTTCATGACTATTTGTATTCTACTGGGAAGTTGAAATGGATAGTCATGTCTCTTTGCCTTCTGCCTTCTCATCTCTTTTCAGCTTACTCAGAAAAATGTAACTATAGGTGCTTATTTTAATATTACAGTGGGATATTTGCTTTCTTCTGGAGACTTGCCAATGCATCACAATCAATAAAAACAATTAAAACATTTACATTCGAATTACAATTTGAACTCCAGCTCACTCATTTTGTCTCTTGGCTTGCTGCGCATTTGTCTTTTCTTTGGCTGTCTTTGTCTTTTCTGTGACTATGTTTTATCTTCTTTCGGATCTGTTTGCTCTTCTGTCCTCTGCTGTGGTGTAATTGCTGCATATGTGTAAATGTGCCTTTTATATCCGCTGACTGTAAATCTGGAGGAATTCCAATCCCTTTTATGCCATTAGTGTCTTGTTGATGTGGTAGGTTCCGCAGGCCGGAACATACATATATTACAATTGTATTACATTAATAATTGCCCTCCCGTTAAGCTGAGGCCCATGGATCTACAGACCACGCGGCATGTTTTAATACAACTGCAACAATGTAATATATATACATATAACAGCGCCCCTTCATATACACAAATAAGTAATTTCAACTCTCGGCATACATACACACTTCCTTTTTAAATAAATTCTCAGCGTAATATAGTGAAGACATATTAAACATATAAGAACTCCTTTTGGGCCCACGG
This sequence comes from Pinus albicaulis, assembly GCA_034641835.2. NCBI lineage: Eukaryota > Viridiplantae > Streptophyta > Pinopsida > Pinales > Pinaceae > Pinus > Pinus albicaulis. The sequence goes on from CM076570.1 coordinate 639,498,880, forward strand.
GGGTTGATGACTAACTCTTGAACCAATATACGAGTCCTCCAGAATTACAGACTCATGCGCCTTATCATATATATATATATATATATATATATATATATATATATATACCAATCATATCACAGCGCTCGTATTATAAATTGAACCATTCCTTAATTCCGCGGGGGTAGCAGACTCGGGCAGATAAGGGAAGGAGACCCCCCGGAATGCATTACACATATCTCTCACTTATATATTATCACAGCGTTAACAGAGTTCCGCGGGGGTAGCATACTCAGGCCGATAGCGGAGGGGGACCCCCTCGGAATAAATGATGTCATCCTCAGCTGGGCCCATGCTTTACATACTCCATTATATATATATCTATGTGTTAACAGAACTCAATAGTTTATATATATATTTCCGCCCCTTGCGATTTCCGATTGCGATTGATCGCAATCGCAACTTTGAGTTGTAAGCCCCTCTGCTTTGTTTACCTCCGATGCGATTGGGAAGCAGTCCCACCATATAAAACTTCGTTTTGTGCGCTCCATATATATACCTTAGACCTTTGGTTATATGCTCTGGGCTTCATTGTATTCGCAAATTCTCTGTTTATTTAAGTTCCGAGATTTATCAATTGCGGTTTATAGACCCATCGGGTCCGGATTCTCATCGCAATCGCAATTTCCTGTGGGTTACATATTACGCTGCTCTTGTGATCTCCGATTGCGATTGGGTGAGGGTCCCTCTTTATATTACTTCCTTTCCATTGATCATAACACGCTCCACTTAAATATATATCAATGTATATGCCTTGGACCATTGCAGACTATGAAATGCGTGACATTTATATGTATTGTGATGGATATTATATATATATATGTGTGTGTGTGTGTGTGTGTGTGTGTGTGTGTGTGTGTCCGCCAGCGGGTTAGGCGATTCCCGGAATAATGTTTATGAATTATGTTAAATCTATAACTTCGGTTGGAGTGTGCGATTCCCAGAATTTGGTTTTGCATTATATGCGTAACGCCCGGCTTGGGGTATGATTCTCAGTATTTTATAACTGCTCTGCCTCTGCCTCTGCTGCTTCTGTTGTTCTGCCTCTACTTCTGTCTCTGTGATAACGGCTCTTCCTCTGTTATATTCGCTTCCTCTGCCTTCATTTGCTTCTTTGCTACCTCCATTGTATTCGCTGCTTCCTTTGCCTGTTTCTGCTTCAGCGCTGCCTCCTTTTCATCTCTGCTTGGTAGCTTCCTCCTTTGTTTCCTTCATGTGCTTCTTTCGCGTCTTTATTGCCATGATACTTGACTGTCTCTATAGCTATTTGTCTTACACTCTCTCTTTTAATTCATCTGCTCCTTGACTAATGCTACTCCTTAATTCTCCTTTTGCTGCCTTTGCTTCTTTAAATGAACTTGTCTCTACTGCTCGACTCTCTCTATATCTTGCTGCTATGCTACTCTCTTTGCCTTGTTGCTGCCTCAGATGTTCCTCCTTTTCCATCTCCTCATTGCCATCAATCGTTGGTTCGAGTCTTTGCTCCTTTGCTGTCCCTTTGCCGTCAGTGATCGCTGTTCAACATAGAGAGTAGTCTTTGACCGAACAATTTCCTCGCAGAGTGCCGGGATGAAGAGTTATGAGATTGACTCTATATCTTTCTTATACCTAGAGTCCCAAAAATACCTTCATTTCTATGTGACCTAGGCGCTCTTTCGCTCCGAGTCCCGATTGTGGGCCCATCCCTCAAAGTGGCACTTGGGAACAAAAAACATCCAATAAGTAGGAAGCCATGTAAAATTCGGACGAATATCCCTCCTTTGGTGCTAGTGGCGAGGGGATATGTTTGTGCGGAGAGATGTCATCGAAAGCATGCTCGCCCCAATTGAAACGAGGGTGCCACGCACAATGACCGTAGTTCATCGGGGATACCCAAGTGCTGCGAAAGTGGTGGCATCGGGGCGACTGTATATCCTACAAAGCATAAGCACGCTCACCGGCTATATGCCTTCACGATGCCCGCCACTTGCTGGATATCTACGATCCTTCTTCGACTTTGAACTTTTCAAAGGGTTCCTCCCACCACTCCCTCGGGGTATCTGCTACCTGGTGAACGGTGCATGGGTGGTGGCCCATTCTTTTGTGAAAGTATGTTCTCGTTCCGGCGCAGCCTAGTAAAACCTTCCAACATTCGAGCCCTTTAGAGTCGCAAATGCTTTACCTTCATAGTCCCGAATTACCCACTCTTGGGTCGGTATTCACAGTATTATCCATTCAATGACTTTCGTGCATGGGAATATAGCGAGGTGGGCTTTGCTATAGTGGATCTTCGACCTTTTAACCTGTATATACCGCCTGGACTAGTGGGAGGGTCCTCTCGGGATACTGGCCTGTAGTCCCTCGGTAGACTTGATACCAACTCATGTTGTCCCCTTTGGAAAAGTGATACATGAGGTGTCCCTATAGATCGGAGGCGAGAGACATTGGTATGTCCATTTCTATATCTTATATCTGCGGGGCTCTTGTTTTTTCTCTTGTGTGGGCCGCCGTGAGGTCCCATGTCGCTCGAGTCTCGAAGAGGCGGAGATGCACTCTAGTCCGCTTTTGAATTCACCGTCATGTTCATAAAAAGAATCCCCTGAGGATAAGAAAGATGCCATAATGATAAAAAGCTCTGTAAAGTAAAACTTATTAACTTTACCCAACTCGAAACCACGGGGAAAGGGAGAATTAGCGACTCGAGAGCGGGTCACTTTGGGTCACAGGGCTCGTGTGGTTTAAGCTTTTTTAGAAGGTAGTGACCTTGTGACCTGCAGTGACCCTGCCGACCGAGTGTCGCGAGGTCAGCTGGGTTGCAAATTTTTGACAATTCGAAAGGGTGCGATCTTGCGACTTGCGTACGGGTCGACGTGGGTCGCAAGGGCTGCAAACTATTGGCTTGGAGTGCGGCGTGACCTAGTGACTCAGCCGACAGGGGTCACGAGGGTCGCATGAGTCGTGAAGTCGCAAGGGTTGGAAGTCGCATTAGGGGACTGGGCGAAGGGGTTTTAACAAGTGATACGGTCCTTTGTATTATTGTAATAAATTCCCTTTCAAATTAAATAATGTAGGGACTAAGTGGGTAATCAAAAAAATGGAGGGGAAAGCAGGTTCTGAGGAGGAGAAAAACAAATACAAGGAGAGATTTGTGGATGAATTGTGATTACTAAAGGTTATGTGCAAGGAGGGAGGAGTGTTTAGATAGTTAGTGCATCTCCAAGTCCTAAAGGATCCAAAAAGGAGAAGAATGGTAGATGGCTTAAAAAGGCTAAGGTAGAGGGAACGGGGCAACAAAAGGAAAAACGGAAAACAACAAGAGGAAACAAAAACTGTCTGAGAAAATACGCACTCCAGGGCTTGGCCTACCAGCATTTTTTTTCACTCTCCGTTGCATGAACAAAATGCGACCCTGGTAACCCTCTCTATTTATAAAAAGGGTGTGCATGTGCGAGCCATTAATGAGGTCGCTAGGTCTACAAATGTCCCATGTTTTAACGCAGGCATGACCCTCGCGACCTAGAGGGTCGCGGGGTCGCAATTTTGAAAAATCTAAGAGATCTCGCGACTTAGTGACTTAGTGACTTGAGAGGTCATGGGGTCGCTAGGTCACATATTTTGGGAAAAAAAACCATTCTGCGACTCACGGTGACTCTTAAATTTTCCCCGAAAAAAGATTTAACTACGACATTTTGACTTAGCTCTTTCGATGTGAGGGCTCCCTAAAAAAGTTTAGAGGGTGAATTTTTTGGGGGGGTGTTCGTAGAGGCTACAACAAATGGTGATTCACTAGTAGGGCCCAAATTCTCATCAGTGTATTTACATTTGTGGCGGGAGGGAGGGGCCTTTAGCAGCAGGATGTCTCACTTTCACCTTTGTGGTTTCCATGATCTTGCTTTTGTACTCTTGCGAGGTTGCTTTGCTGCTCGCACATCTGCTTAGTGTTTCAGGTTGACCGGGGATCTAGTTTCCGGTATCGGAAGGGTTGGAGGAGTACCGAGATTTTCGGGATCCGGTGATGATTATTTCATCCTCATTGTGTTGCTCTACTATCTGCCCGAACCTCCCGATCCCCGAGTGGAGTCAGCACCTTCCATTGAGTCACTAGATGTTGCTCACTGCCCGATGAGCCTGGGTTAGTACCCGGCGAGAGTCGTCACATCTCCTCTCTGTCGTGTGAAGCCTTTCTCAATCCTTTACCTTTATTGGTGTAGCTCGCACTTATTTTAAATGTGCCCCCAAGGGCCACTTTATTTAGATGTAGCTCATGGCACTTATTTCGAGAGAGAAATTTTTTCTCTTGAGCGTGATGAGGGATCCCAACTTAGTTTTACTTGCGAGAGAGGTTGCTCCTTGTCCGTATGAGGACTGGGTTTTCCCTGGGATATCCTTACGTCACCCCGAAGTTAGCCTCGTTCCTCTCTCCGATCCGATGTTTCGCTCTCTTTAACCAACTTTCTTTCTACTGCACACCCTTTCAATATTGCTAGTGTGAGATATTTGTGCTTAATAGCTCGGACAAGGTCATGTATTACCTTTGGGTGTTAGTCACGGACAAGCTCACTTGCCATATTTTGTGATTTTCGGGAGAGACTTATCATCGGCACGGAATACGCGTGTAGTATGCCAATTGCGTGACTTTTACGATGCCTTCCACTTTATTGAAGTTGTTAGAAGAGAAGCCTACAAAATAAAAACTAAAATTGAAAAGCAATGAAAAATATGGCACGGGTGGGTGAGACGGCCCTCCGATAGGGCTATGAAAGTGAAGTAATGCTTGAGGTCATGCCCTCATCGGGAGGACCTCGATTCTTTCCCTCTAGAGTTTGCGGTACTCGAAAGTGTGGGGACCTAGCTTCTCTTTAACTCGGAATGGACACATCCCAAAGGGGCTTAGAATTTGGAGATGTTTCATTTTCTCTTTCGTGAGATTTATCCCATTTAAGAACAAGGTCTCCTACTTCAAAAAATTTACTCTGAGTGGACTTTTTGTCAAACCATATCTTAATCCGACTTTGGTGGATGGCGAATTTTTCCCCGGGTTTTTTGCCTTTCCTCCTCGATTTCCAAATAATAGTAACCGATTCGAGCTGGCAAGGTGGGGCATGGGGTGCCATGGCTTTCTTTAGGTTCTTTGAGACCGGAGGCGGTGGAGAGATAGGTGGGGGAGGGAAGGATGACCTCTTTTTCCGTATACAAGAAAATATGGGGAGGTGCCGAGCGAAGATTTGGGTGCGACTCGGTCGACCCAAAGAGAGCGTTATGCCGTTTCGTTGTTGGGACAACGAGATCCGTTTGTGATGCGGATAAGGTTTTTATTAGTCAACTACGGCTAACCCATTTCCTTGGGGGGTAATAATTTGTAGAGTGTTTGAGTACAATACCATTTTCCAAAGCAAAATCATACAACTTGAAAAGACAAAAAATAAGTTGCATTGTAAAAAACAAGGGAGGTTGGAACGCCAAACCTGGTTATGATAGAGAATGAGTGACACAATCTATTACCTCTTGATCATTGATTTGGCGTAATCGTATCTGTTCAACTTCCACACTAGTGCAAATAGCTTCGGTAGAGGTGAGGATATACGGTGTTTAGCTTTGGAGGAGTACGCGATGGGATTTCTCCAATCACGTCCAGCCCCCACCGTTGAAAAGGTTCCCCATCGCCACTGACCGTAATTGTGAGCGGCTGGCCTTGTTTCCCGATTAGCGAATTCTCTGGACATTGGATACACTTCCGGTACAGTATGCATGGGAGAATCCTTGAAGAGGGTTGGCCAATAGTATCCAGACAGTGCATTATTTCTGTGGAAGTGAGTGGTATCGCTTGTAAAAATTTCCCTCACGTCAGCCCATCGTGTAGTTCGGCCGAGACAGCTTTGTGCTTCATCGTGTTATAGGCAACGTAGTAGAACTCCATCATAATGTTTCTTGAAAATTTTTTCTCCTTGTATTAATTGGTAGGATGCAACCTTTCAGACCTTGTTGCGCATTTACATGCATGCGGTGCAAATAAAATAGGATCCATTACATTGTGGGCCAAAATATTTCACATGTCGGAGTACCCAAGAAAGGTTTCTCTCGCGAGGTGCGTGGTCAATGCTTGATACAGTGCTGATTTATTGTTCCCGACGATTCTTTTTCAACCCCATGTGAGCTTTACTGACCTCACGGCCATTTGCGCGAGTCCTGTGCCTTTAACGATGATGTACCGCTTGAACTTCAGGTCATACTCTTGGAGACATGCCATCCGACTTGCTCATCTCTCGCCCGGCCTGTTGCACATGAAAAAGTTAGTGAACAAGCGGCGGGTGGGGGAACGTGAACACTCTGTGACATGGTTTTTCAAGATTTATGGCCTGAAAAATTCTTGACCGCTTGTATATACTGATGTAAGCTTGCTTGTCAATCTCGGGGTAATTCGATTCGGCGCCTTTCAACCCGAGTACTCATGAATGATATGGGTCGTTCATCATTGTTAGCACATACGTGATGAGGATGGTCGCAAGTGATGAATCTTTGAGCAAAAGGTATACAAGATGAAACCTTTGTTGAAGTCACGGAGTTGGAGAGATGAATTGCTTTTTCAATGGCACACGTTTCGATTTTTGTTGAAAGCTTCCTTCTCGTGTAGATTCCATTTGAAACCTCGCATTCTTTTTAATCATCTCGCAAAGGCCTAACTATTTGGGCAAAAGATGATATGAATTTACGCACAAAGTTGATTTTCCCAAGGAAAAGATTGCATGGCCCTTTTGCTACTGGGAGGTGGAATCTAGTGCGATGACCTTCGCTCGCTCGGGATCTACAACTATACCATTCCCCGGTTATGATATGGCTGAAAATTCCCTCTAACACGGCGAAGACACTTTTCTTTTCGGGTTGAGTGAGATCCCGCACTTCCTACATCTTTCGAAAATCGCCCGAGGGTAGCGAGCGTAAGTGATCGCCCTCGGCTGTTTCGAAACACGGTAGGACGTCGTCCAAATATACTACCACGCTTTGTCCTATTAGACACTTGAAAGCGACATCATGACCCATTGGAAAGTTTCTGACATTTATCAATCCAAAGGGCATGCGCACGAAAGTGGAGAGTCTCCTCACTTAGTCCGGAATGTAGTTTTTAACTGCGTCGGGTTTAGCTACTAGCACTTGGTTATACCCGGAAAACCATCCAACAAGAAGAATATCTCTCGATCCGGATACGACTTTCGCAATGTCCGTTCCATAGGGGAGCAGGAGTAGTTATCTTTATCTACAGGCCCTATTTAGATTTCAAAAATCACTGCACAAACGGATCTCATCGATTTTTTCCGTGCCGGAACCGCATTTGATACTCGAAGTGGGTCGCCAAAAATTTGAAGATGATGCGCGCATCCAAAAAGCTTCTTAAGTTATTTTCCCGAATCATTGGTTCCGAGTAGTAGGATGCACTTTTCTTAGCTTTTTTTGGAAAGGCTTCACTCCTTCCTCATTAGGGATCACATGTCTGAATAATTCGAGTGTCATAGGTACGCAGTTCATCATACGTCCAAGCGAAACGTCTCGGTATTTCCGGAATAGTTGGGTGAAAGCTTGGTTCTCCTAACTCGAACAATCCTTCCACGAGGTTGATGAACTTCGGGTCCTCATATGCTCCTAAGTTTACTGTCGATGTGGCGAGAGTGGAACTTTGTATTTTAGTATTGGGGGGCCCAGTGGAAACGTTCTCGCGAGATCAATTTTTTTTCAAGTGACACTATTCCTTTGGGCATGGGATTTTCCTTGCGTTTATCTCGTTCTTCCTGCAAAGAGCTTCGATCATGGTCTCGCTTCTTCTATCACTGTGTCTTTGAACACCTTGGTGCGAGCATGAATTCAAGTATCCGGTGGTCATTGTCACGGATACGTAAATTAGTGATGTTATACGGCACAAAATGGTTTATACACTATTTCAATAGAAAAACCATCCTCGGAGGGAGTGAACCCTAGCGATAGCTTTAGCCAAAGTATCAGTGCTTCATTATGCATTCTAAGCTACATATTTAATACCAAAGCGCTTTTAATACCTCTTGTGTAGAGTAAGCTTTTAAGTGTAGGAGACATAATGGATATTGTGTGCTTGACGAGTGATGATCTCGGAATCTCTAATAACCTTTAAGAATTTCACCTTTAGGTCCAACGACTTTTTGCAGTCCTAAGAGACTAAGGCCCTCATATTTAGAGGTATTGTTGAGTGCACTAAAATTATAGCTAGCAAGAGATGAAAAAAATTTTCTTTTGGGGATCCACCGAGGATGAAACCACGTGACTCCATCATGAGTCTTGGAACCGTCATAATACTGAGATCCCATCAGCATCTTCTCGGTTTCTCCCGAGCCATGGAGTTGGGGAGAGATTTCAGCTGGTTTATGATGAGAACAACTTGGTCTTTTAGTGATGAGCGTTGGCTACTGATTGGACTTCAGAGCTATCGTGGGACCGAGTGAGGTGTGGTAACATCCGAAGATGGCCTCTAAGAAACACATGTCTTTCGAGCTCTTCTTGGGAGAAAATCACCGACAGGGTTCATTGGTAGCGTCCAAGTCAATCACAATATATTTCATATAAGGTTCACTCTCAACTCTAATTTGGTTGTTTCGAACTTTATAGAGGAAGCCACGGTGGGACCAATCGGTAGCGAAGCATACTGTAGTAGCTTCATTTGGACTAGTCCCTCGCTAGCAAGAGGCCAGTAGGCTTTCGGGATGTCTACAACTACTATTTTTATGCAATCGGTGGACTCCCGCGGAGCTCGGGAGGGATCGAGTGGATGATACGACATTATTTAGCTCACCTGCCGGAGGGCACTTGTGATGACTGTCAAGGCTGAATAATCCTAGCATCGGTTTTACTGCAGCGAATGTTTAACTTTTTACAAATGAACGACAAAGTGACATTTGATGGATGCGCTCGAGTCAACCGGAAATTATGGACGTTGAAGTTAAAAAATTTCAAAAGATAGGAGAAAAGGGGGAGTAGATCCCCTAGGAGTTCGCATTACATACATTCACAATAGATTGGAGGCTTCTGGACTAGCTTGAGCGAGCATGTGTTGCTCACAGTTTGGTTGTTGAGGGCGTCATGGCGAAGAGCTTTGAGAATAAGCTCTCGTTGGTTGGTGATGCAAGCGAGCTCATAAAGGGAGATGTTGGCTCTAGTTTTCTTCATGTCGTCAACAATGTTGTAACCGCAGTCGGAAGTGTGGACTAGTCTCGGTGGGGGTTTGGGCGACTCCCTACCGGCAGTTTTCTCTTTTGGTTTACTTGGGTGTTGCTAGGAGTGGATTTCTTGGAATATGACTTGGTGCTCATTCCCCGGGGGTAAGAATTTCCTTAAGAAGGCCCTCTTCTTCTCTCTTCGAAGAGACTATGTAAGCAAAGCCGGTCCTTTGCTTCTTAGGCCAGTAGTTTCACACTTGGTTTGGCTTTAGGATCGTCGACCACGTTAATGTCGGTGATGGTGTGGGTGTTTTCCCCGTGGATCACATCGAACGCACTAGAGATGGAAGACCTCGGTTCTTCATGCTGGGGCATATCTTCTTCATTATCGTAAACATCATCTTCGACTGTGTCCCCTGAGGGTTTGGTCATCTAGGAGTTGATTTAATACACGCAGTCATGGCTTCGCCAATCCATTGGGGGCATGTCTTTCGGAATGGGTGGCACAGTGGAAAGAACAAAAAATTATCTTTACGATTTATCTTTCACATTGGTGAACAACGTTTTTTTGTTTGATGGAGGTCAGCCGGTTGTGGGAGTATTCTTTACGAAAAAAGGCTTTTCGTCTTTGGTGCCGATAGCTGCGGATTCAATGCCCCTTTCTCTTTAGCATCAAAGACTTCATTGGTTATGTTATCACCCTATTAATTGTTAGGTCATGGGATTTTGGTTTATAGTTAAAGGAAACCGGTGACAGTAACCAAGAACCTCTTTTGAAATCTAGGGACCTAGCCTTCTAAATCTACGAAGAGGGATCTCTCCCTCAAGATTTAGCTTTTTGTTTTATAATAGATTTAGGCTCAGCTATGAGTGGAAAATTTGGTTTGATTTTTTGAATGTTGGGTGGGAATAAAGGACTACAAGGAAACCATAGAAAGATCTACCTGACCATTGGGCAATGGGGTCAAATTTATAGCAAACAAGACTAGAAAACTAAGGTCGAAAGAACAAATATACTAAGTGCAAGATAAATGATCTTAAGAGGGTTTAAAAAAGGCTATTTTAATGAAGTGGTATGATCCGATTTGACAAGGGCAGATTAGAATCCTGTAGATCATAGAAAAGAAAGAGGGAAATTGAGGTCAAAACGCAGACTAAAGAGAAATTAAGAATTCTAAAAGTCCTGGAAAATCGGCGAGAAAACATAAAAATGAAAACTAGTAAGAATAGATAGATTTTTTAACATTGATTACGTAATACCTTTCCTAGTTATTCATTTAAGATGGAAAATAACACAAGATGTATGAATGAAACTTAAAGAAATACAACAATGAAAATTGGAAGATACAATACTCATCTGATCAAATGACGAGGGATCATTAGTTATGATGTCTATTTGCTTTAGTTTCCGACTGTTGCTTTCAACTTAACTCACATAAAAAATCCCATATGTTTTCAACAAAAAAAGTCTATAGTAGTCTTGATAATTTTATTCCACACAAAATACTTGAAGAATGAAGTATTTATACAAGTAAATTTTTACAAAATATCTCAAAAAGTTTTAGAGAATATCTCAAGAGAAAATAGGAATTATTAAATAGAGAAGAGGGATAAGCACGTAAAACGGATGCGCAAGTCTGTCTCTCTTTTACAAGAAAAAATAGAACAATTTATCTAATCAAACATATTATTTGTCTTGCTAGAAGTATTGCGCGGCACTTGGGACAATATATTGTGGAAGATAACTTGCAGTGTACTCTCTCCTCTTTCTCATTATGCTCTAATAATATTTTACTTTCTGTTTCTTCACTAAGTTCTTTACTTTCTGTAAATTAAAAATAACCAACAATAACTTTTGTTTTCACCGATACACTTTGATCACTAATACTCTTTTAACCACCGATTTTTTCATCTCGATATACTTTGAGCATGCAAATTTTCACGGTAAATCGCGTGAATTCCTACCATTGCTCTACCTAATTGAATTCTCATGCTCTTCGCTTCCTATAACTTTCATCTTACATACGTATACTTAGCAAAATTGGGCTTAACCATGAAAATATAACATGTTTGATCTCATTTTGTAAAAAGAAAAAAGTTTTCAAAATATTCCAAATACTTTTACCACAGTAGAGAACCTTGTGGTAAAGGTTTGTTGACTTTCTCTTTGGCATAAGACCCGATTTTGTTATCATAATCCTTACTGCTACATATTGTACATTCAATGCATGAATATACGGTAGGCCCAGCTTGTGTTAACTCTGTGTATTTGGCCCAAAATCTTGTGATTGCAGCGGGGTTCATATCCTTGCACTGTCCTCCAAATTGTTCATGCATAGTTACTCTTATTCAGACTTTCTTAATTTGTAATACACTTTTAGTTATATCACGAATTTTTAGTTCTTCAAGCTCTTCTCTGTGTGTTTACTATTCATAAATGTGATAAGCTTCATGGCTTGAGCGAGTGCTTATCAACCAGCTTCTTCTTTTGTCTTTTGTATAACTATTTGTGCTTGCTTTGAGTAACTCTTTTTGTTCATAAATAATTTGGATTGAGGGCCATTGCAAATGTATGCTCCGAATGATGTTTTTCCAAATATAATTTTTGATATAAGATACCCATGCGAAAGTGAGATTAACTTTGTTGTTGAAGAATCTTTACCCGTTCACCTGCAACTGCTGGCTCTCTCGCTCATGTCCTTTGGAAGTAATTAAGGGTGCATCTTCGTTAGATGTTTCAAGATTTTTTTGATGGTGCCTTTTAAGATGATTATCTCTTTATCTTTCAAGGACATGTCTTCCATAGCCTTTACTATAGCACTTGTTTCCCCTATTGGATTTACCTATGAAGTAGATGAAGAAGTGGAAGAGATATCTTTAGAAGTAATTGATCAATCGTGGAGCTGCCAATACTCCTTTAGGTGCCAAATGTTACGCCAATGTAGAGGGAATAGCTGTACTTATAGTTGGAATAAGCGTAGGAATGGGGACTTTACGAGTTTTATTCAAACTTCTTCGATTTTCTTGCATTAAAGATTCTATTTGATTTTCCATATCTTTTAATTTGAGTTGTCATCTTCCGAGAAACAAGTTGCATAGTTTCCTCTTTTTCTATTTTTCCTAAAGAACTTATTTTTCACGAGGGTGCTTACTACTCGTGGAAATTTGAGTTGCTTTCTTAAGGCTGCAATATCCTCATTCTTTTGCCTTATCAACTTCTTAGCAACTTCGATCGATAGAAGGAGTCTCGCTTCTGTTTCAATCACTGAAAATCTTCTAAGGACTTGATCCCTCAAATCCTTAGCTATGAAGAGATGCTTTATCAAATTTCATTTGGGTTTGCAAATTAGATACAATTTTCTGAAGCATTGGTAGCACTGCGTGGTCTTGCTTACTACTCTTTGAATATAGCATCTATGATGCACTCCGTGGAACTCTATCTGATCTAGTTCATGTATAGTATCAACATTCACTGCAAATTACGTCTTCATGTGATACCTTAGGGCTGATTTTGGATACGTTACCACTTGGTTGGAGAAAAGACATGATAATTTTATTTTGTTGAGTAATCAAATGCTATCACTAATACGTCTTTATCTCCCTGGTTTTTCCTTCTGAAGTTTAGAATAAAAATTCATTCTTGATCTCTTCATTCTTTTCCACTCGATTTTTCTTGAACCTCTTTCGAATATCAAAATCTCGATTTCTTCTATCGTTTGAAGAAAAAGAGAGCTTCTATATCCATTTATACTTCAACCATTTTCCTTGCCTTTTCACCCATGCTTGTACTACATTGCTCATCTACGAATTTCCACCGAGTTTTTCATTAACAATCATGGTGGCTTCATCATCTATTTGGTCGATCATTAGTATCATCCACATCTATGACTCCTTTTTCTAGAGTAGTCATTTTGGCCTTTTCTGTTGTAAAGCTTCATTTTAAATTTGTTTTCCAATGATTGTCCTCGCTTCAAAATATCCTTCTTCTTTCCTCGTGCCCTTTTATTGGATACCTCTTCGCTGGTTGATTACTACGCGTAACCACTCGTGTACTATCCATTTGATTTTCTGTGGGATGTATACGTTTGTATCTCCGATCATCATCAATTAAAGTGTTTGCAACCCATTCCAAAGTCGATTGGCATATTTTTCAATTAGTGGCTTTGATTCATACGCAGGAATTGGGTCAACTTGAATTTGAACTCGGGATTGCTCGAAGTACCACAGAGGGTCATAGTTCAGTAGAAAACTCTCTTGGAACTTGAATGTCGCTAATTTTCTACGCTACTGTCTTTCAAAGCATCTTTAGCATGTTAACTATGAAAGAGCCAATTTGACTTTTCAATTTGAATTGCTTGTGCCTTATTTTTGGATGCTATAAAAGTTTACAGTGTCAACATTTAAAATTTGTCTTAATTATTCCAAAGAAAAGATCCTTGTGGTTAGAAACTTTGGTAATTTGTATGGAACCAAAATTTCTTACCATACACTCTTATTTGCGGTGTGATTTTTATATAAATATCAATCTTCAACTTCTTACGAGTTTTAAGACAAAGCGTAAAATCCTTTTAATCTCTCCATTTACCCTTGGTGGCTACTGCTTTATCCAACAAACTTATGGTAGGTCACGATAAAAACAAGTCATTGAAATCACTGTATGCTTTCGTACTCACTTTGCTATTTTTTCTAAGAAGAGAAGTACTAGAAAATTACCGAAAGAGGTTTTCCCTCCATATCCATCTTACGTAATGCGAGGGAAGATTATCTTCTTCGTAAGAGAAAAAGAAAAAGATGTAACGGATATGATGTATATCCGAACACTCCTTCATCGGTGTAACTTTATTACCGTGATAATGTATGTTAACTATCGACGCAATGGATTTGGCAAAGTGAAAGACCAATTCAAGGATGTGTTGTCCAGGAGACAAGGTGGAGAGGAACCTCAAAAATGGAGGCATACGGCAGTGAATTCATCATCTAACATAGCCTAAAATGAATGACATCATACAGGGAAATGCACCGTTTGAAGCCTTCGGGAAAATCAAAAGTATCATAAGGTGGTTACAGCAGGAAGTTTGACATAGATTAGGCATGAAGTTTTGAAAGGATTTTAAACTTCTAGGGAAAATCTAGGTACTAAATACATCACGAGTCAAGTCTTCAATTGAAAATGATACGCTCGTGGATCATGGCTTAGTTGGAGCATATCATTGATTGTTTTCGGCGTAGTTATATAAAATAGGACCTCACTATATCTTTGTTAACCATGCATCTTTGATCGGGAATATAATACATCCGACACAACCTAATGAAATCCCGAGAAGCGAGGATGGGTGATGGGAACCACATATTTGGGAAAAGTGTGGAGTCCCATACGGGTATATATCATTGGCCACTTTCTTCTCAAATTTTTCCCACACCCTGCACATATGTACCTAGGAAGATCAAATTCAAGAGTAGCATACGACAATTACGTAATCTAAGTCAATCAAAGGATTTTTTTCTTTTAGTAGTGACAAGATAGGTCGTAAAGGTTTGATTACTTCGATGAGAATCAACAATTAGGATAGGAGTAGGTTTATCAATTTTGGGAGGTTCTGGGATTGGAAGCTTGCTAGAGGTAGGCTTCGAGGGTTTAGGACCTCCCGACTTTCTGAGGTGACCTACTTCTTAGCTCATTTTTGAAGAAAATGAGCAAGATTAAATTGTTTTCTCATCTCTTTATGGAAGCGGAGAAGGTCAATTAAGCTGAGTTTGGGGAAAAAAACTCGGAATCCGAATGAGTGTTTTATGAGAAAATGCGTATTTGTATAGTGCGTAGATGGGGGAAAAGGGATTTTTCAATGGTTTCTTCATTAATTCGAAGATATTTTAACTCAGTAGGAATAGCTTTTCGAGATGGATAAAATTATTAATGAGAAGCGGAAAATTTTGGGGAGAAAATTTTGGACGAGGGTTTTCCTTTTGTTTCTTCAAGAGTTTAAGTACTCTCGAGATGAGTACTTCTTGGATTTTAATTTCAAATTAGTTTGATTTTGTACTTAAAAATTTGAAATTTTGCGGGGCTTGGATTACTTTAGAAAAATACCTTTGAACAGGGTATGGTTGCGGTCGAAGAGGATTGCAGGTGGTACGAGTCTTCAAAGCGGTTGCGATTGTTTGGTAGCATAAGGCACTAGGAGTGTCAACGTGTAGGGGCTGTTCTGTGAGTGGAAATGATTTTAGGATGGCAAATTAATTCGAAATTAGCTCTCGCAATGGTGTGCGTGATTATTTATCGGAGGGATAGGATGCACGGAGTATGAAAAACGATAAAGAACTAAGGTTTAAACTTTAGTTTTTATGGATCATGCGGAGTATTAATTGCAGTGTCAAGTTGACATGGCGGGAGTGATCATTTGAAAGAAAAAACCGGTGGTGGTTATCGCATTGCTTTTGAGTGGTAACTAGTTTTTAGCTTTTACAATGCGATCCAAAGGTGAAATTAGGGACATGTAGCGGGTGGTGGTTTTATCAAAAACAAATTTTTTCGCAAAATTTTTGGGAAACTTCGCATCGATCACTTTAGAAATGCGATATGGGATCCGCCCCGTCGGATTTGGTTGAGTAGAGCGAACGGATAAGATGTGTCGAGGGAGAAGGCGTAGAGAAATAAGGTGGGGACGGCACTATAATATGTGCTGTTGATTCGATAAGAGAGATCGTAGCGTTTAAAAAATTAATCCGATAGTGAAATAGGTGGGGCCGGGGAAGGATTTATTGGGTTTAGTTCGGCATTGTCGGATTAAAGGGATTAGGATGATCGGAGGGTTAGGAACGAATGCGAGGGAGGCTTCGATTTTATGTTTAATAGAGGTATGTATAAAAGGATTTTATACATGGAATGGATGAGTTATTATATTAACCGAGGGTTTAATATTGTGGTAGGGGAATATGTATCGGGAAAATGGGATACAAGGTTAAAGCTTTCACCATGGGTAAAGCTTATGAGGGGAAAGGTGAATACACTTCCTTTTTTTTCGCTTTTCTATATACACATTGTGTAAATAAATAATACATTTTCAATATTATTTTTATTATATAGTTTTCGCATTTGTCAAAGGTCTAAAATTTTAGGGGGAGAGGGGATATATTTTTTTATGGGTAGTTTTGTGTCGAAGAGTAACTTCGGGATGTTTTTCAACATGTGTGTAATATCTTTGACACAAAATCATATATTAAATGGGTTTTTGGGATATTAAATAAAAAGGGAAATTATATAATAAGAGAGGGTTATTTTCTAGGGAATTAATAAATAAGTTAAAGTTAATATGACAAAGGAAAAGTGGATAATAAAAAATACATGAATATAACCAAGAAAAGTGAAGGTTAAAAGTCAAGTTTGCATTATACTAACTTCATCACTTCAACTTAGGATAAAATGTCATTTTCAAGGTTTTATGCTTTTATGAGATAGTGGGAAATTAATCGAAAATGAGGATTAGTAGCATCATTAAGTAAAAATGAGGGTTTTTACTTATGATTTTTTCCGCTGTAAATGAATGCATGAATGGAAAATGATGTGATTTGTGTGGGATTAATATAGAAATTTAACATTTTCAACTAATCAACCAGCGTAGAGCCTTGGGTCCGGTCCCAACAAAAGTCGAGGAAATGCCTTAAGCCTTTCGACTAATAGTTTAGAATGATAAATGGCTATGGGGAAGGGGAGTTAGTTATTTCGCAGTACACTGGTGAATAATATTTACAATGATGCTTCTCACCTTCTTCTACCTACCCAATTTCTATCTGTTAACATCTTCCATTTTGATTAGGTGCATTTTGAGCTAGCAACCTTTACAACATTTATTCTTTACGAAAGAAATAAAAACTATCTAATTCAACACTTATTTCATCCAGGAATCATGTTAAACTATTGGATTCACTTATTCTCTACCTGAACTACCTGAATTGTCATGATTAAAGGCTGGCTATGACAATTCTTTATTCTCTATCTACAACAAGTGAAATGAAACATGACAAGTCAAGATTAATCTGTTTAACTCATCATGGATTATGGCATTTTATTGACACTATGCCATAATCAGCGCAAACAGGTAAAAGTAGTGGCATTTAGAGTGCACACTTTCATGTTTTATTCATCTTTTTCTTTTTGGGGTCTATTATTTTTTACTCGAGTCCTTTTGATTGTTCTTTTAGGACTTTTTTACCCTCTTTTTGATTTTTTGATTTTTTTACAAAACATGAGAATACAATCATAGAAAAAGGAAAAGTATGTACATATTTACAAGATTACCACTCGGTACGAGCTAAAAATTATGAATCCTATATTTATAGGTCACTAACGAAAGTTAATAACCAGCAACAGGGTCTTTGCTACTACCCTCGAAGTCAAAAGTATCTTTGTCCTTATCCCCTGGTTTTGAGTGTGGAAGACTAGTTGTTCTTCGAGGGTGGGTTTGTGATCATCTCGACCTTCATGGTCGATGACCCCCTATGGGAAAGCATGTACTTTTCTACGACAAGGGAAATGGCATATTTTGTCGCAAGGGTAGCCCTAGCCTCCACGTTTTACGAATACGAAGATGTCTGCTGGGAAGAGCCTTTCGTGTAGTAGTCTATGGTGATGGAGTCATCCAATGCCAAGCTGAATTTGTTCAATATGGTGGAAAAACGGCCCGATTAAAATCTACGACCTTCTCTTTCTTTTGGCATTTGATGGTACTTAACTCCGTGAGGAGCATGGAGGGGTCTTATTCTCGCGAAAATTTTTGTAAGAAAATGCAACGGAATTGGTCCCATGGCGTTATGGAGGCACTTGGGAGAGAGCGATACCGGTGGCCACTTCGTTCTCGGGTGGGTGTGGGGAAAGAGACGACAAAGGCGACATTTCCTCATCGCGTTTGAACCCTCATAATTTTGCGTTGAAAGGTAGAAGTTGCTTATGTGGTCTTCGACCAGCGTAGCATTTCTCAGGTCAAACTTGGGAAGGTGTTTTTCAAGGGTGTCTAGGCATGTCATGGAGGGGGCGCAGGAGATCCGATGGAGATTGAGCCATCCAATCAAGCGGTAGCACCCACCGTAATGTTTGGTAGTGCTAATTTTAGATTCATATTCACTTTCCGTACCCTAACGCATATGCCTTCCCCTTCATGGTGAGAGTGTTCGTCTTGATGTCCCTGCATAGCTTTTGCTATTTTTCTAAGGTATCTCCAATTGAAGATAGGGGGGGCCTATTTTGTTTTTGCTTGCGGTGGGAGGCATGGTGACCTTGCCACGTAAACTCTATCTCCCCGACCTCTATTCCCTCGGTCTCTATTTCCCTCGCCTCCTCACAGTGGACTGATGGACCCTGGTTGTTGTTATTTTGGAGTACCCGGTTGGGGTGAGGGCCAGGGGATGGGGTTCATTTACGTCGAGATCTTCCTCTTCTACTCCTCGGGGCTCTAAAATAGTTTCATTGTTCTCAACGGCCGTTGGGAGGTCTTCAACCATCAAATTTATCAATTGGGGTAGAGAATTTGCGTAAGGGCATCGTTGCAAGTGAGGTTAGCAGCAGCGGTCCTAGTATGGGTCGAAGAAAATTCATGACCGGAGGTGAATCGCAAATCTCGCGGTGAGGTTGCGGGAAGCGGGCACATAACTCTTAGTCGATCCTCGCTAACACTCATAATAAGGAGCTTTCTCCCCTTGGACATCTTCCAAAGGGGGAGGAATGGTGTCATCGTGTATGGCCTCCCCTTGGGGGAGTTTGTAACGTAATATTACTTGTGTACTTTCGGGAGAGTAGCTCGCCGTCGCGCCCTCCTTCTAGTCGCCAATTCTTTTGATGGGAAAATCTGTCTCGCCAACAACGGGGGGGATCTCCCAGGTAAAAGTCCCAACTAGACTCTTAAGCGTTTGGAATAGGGATCCCGTCGAGATGTGGGTCCGACAACCATTCGAGGTTCTCCTTTCCTTGGGTCTCAATAGAACTTAATCAACTTTGTGGACACATGCTTATTCGAATGATACAAGACACATGAGTGATGAATTAAATGAACATATAACACTCATGCATGTGACGAGTTTGAATAATAAAGCATGGGGCCAAAGGAAATGTTGTCAACAACATATCATTAGGGTCATGCTTATACGCTATTCTAACCATAGAAGAAACAATTATTTATGTAGAACACCCTTCACTTCCTTAAATGGTGTCGGTGATAATATAAATGTTAGTAAACCAAGTTATTAACATTCAGTGAGAGAGTGCAAATAAACTTAGCATCATTAACACACGTTTAGAGAAACTATAATGCATACATGATGTCATGGAAACACGATTTCATTAATACAAATATGTTAGAAAGCTCGAAAAGCAGAATCACTCATAGTGTTCATGCATTTACCAACATCGAATCCAACAATGGAATTAACAAATGCTTGTGTTCATACTAAAAAATTTGTGGTCCCCTCTATACAATGCTCTACAACTCTTTAAGGTCCCAAACAAAAGATCCTTACAATCTTCCCGAAGAGAATTTTTTATAGACCAAAAAATTTCCCTTTGGGCTACCGTACTTTTCGCTTTCTCGACCGTTGGGGTGCCTTTGCGACTTGAATGGGAGGACGTGACTTGATGACTCAATTAGACAGATGCGCACTGCTGACCCGGTTTCACGGGTGCGACCCACGTACCCTCTTTTCCATCTGATCAGTAGACATGTGTGTGTGATCGCGAGGTCGGTAGGGCAACAACTTGTTGCTCCTTGAAAAGTCTGCCATGCGCGATACTGCGACTGTCGAGGGGAGATTGAGGGAAATTCTTCCCTTAACCAGCGTTGTAGGCACTCCAAAGGAAATTTGGAATCGAGTCTCTCTTTTGAGTGTGAATTGGTTGTTGATAAAGAGGCCGAGTTTAGTGTAGATCCAAGCGCTGTATAACGATGATCGTTACCCAAAGTTCTCTTGCGACGCTACACGCATCGAGAGTAGCGTCGACGTGCCTAATAGGTTGCAGAAATGTTTGAATCTCCCCTAATCCACTGTCCCCATGTCTTTTTCCCTCGCTCAATGCACCGGCGATGGAATGTGGTGTAGTTCATGCATTGAGTCGATGCCACTCTGATCAAATGCTATGTATGTGGCCATTACCTTTTCTAGGTCTTTGGATGGATTTTCATGCTTGGATTGCATTTTGGTATGAATTTGGACCTTGGAATCTTGGGTGTGAATCCAGATCCAGCTCTTGGGAAAAGTTTTCTAGAGGCTCGTGGGTACTTGGCTTCGTCCATTCTATCATTACTCGTCCAAAGTAGCGGAGGCCTACTTTCCTACTCACACGCTCCTCTATTTTGTCTCTACTTGGGCTCTTAGTAGGGGGCGGCGCATTTCAGTTTTTATAGTGAGACATCTCCCCCATAAACTCGCCTCATGGTGGAGAAGCCTCTAGTATCTCCAAATCTCTTTTCGGGACGGTGAGTGGTACTCGTTAATAGGAGCAATTTTGTCTCGAAGATGTTGTATTTCGATCGCTTTATCGGGCTGTGTCTTTTCTCGCTCTACCCTTGCCTCCCTTTGTTCAAATTCTTGCAGTAACTTATTTTGTAGGAAATGATCTCTCACTCATTCGGCTCACATTTTCTTCGTCATGGCTGCGGAAACGATGATAGAGTGATGCTATCATCCTTTGGGTTGGTCCTAGTATCTAGGACTATATCTTTCTACTCTTGGTAGGTTGGTGATTGGGGCGGAAGGGTTCCGTGCTAGACATATCCTTTTCTCCGTCGTCCGGATCTTCGAAGAAGAAATGATCATAAGTGAGCCTTAGTAAGTGTTAAACACCTCCTCTTCCTATCCTTCATAAGAGCTCGGCTCGGAGAGTGCAAAACGTGTATTGATTATAGGCACTTCGATGGGCTACAACTCGAGTTTTTTAATTTGACAGCCGTGGAGGAGATGTCTCGTATGTTATTTGGTCTTCGATATTTCTCTTCTTTTTCTTTTTTCGTTCTTCCTCTTATTTCCGAAGCGGTTCCGCTTCTCGCCCTTGTCTTGATCGCGCTTCTCGTGTGCTTCACTTCGCTTTGTCCTATTCACGCTTTCCGCACCGTGCTCTTGCTACGCCGCTAACTCTGTTCTTCCTTTCTCTTGCATCTCGGCCCTCCACACGATCATAATTATTTTTTGAGCTGTCATTCGGGCCTCGGCCTACGCTTCTGTTCTTCCTTTATTTTCCGGAGCCTCTTCTACCCTGCTTCTTTCTTTGTTACTCGCGTCAGTGTTCTTTTTTTACAATTTTTCTTCATCTTCTTTTGCCTTCTTTTCTGCTTCACGCCGAGCTTTTGCTTACGTGCTCTTTACTGTTGGGTAGTAGTGTTGTGACCCATGCTTCGGTTCGAGGGCTTCTTGGCCTACAGGAAGAAGAGGCACCTCTCCCAATTTTGTGGATTCTTTCCTCCAACGTGTGATCATCTAGATCTTCCTCGATCGGACCATGCCCCCGAGAGCGAAGTTCTCTATCAACGTTATACCGACTTTCTTTTCTCATCCTCACACTATGGGCGTTCGGTATGTTGGTAGCTCCATTTGAACTTAGTCCGTTTACAGAGTGATCGGGGACTATCCTCTCGAGGGTCATATGTCCGATGATCCAAATACCCCTGTGGAAAGACCTCTCATTTCTTCTACTTCTTCCTCTACCTCCTCTCGAAATCCTTGGCCGTGTAGGCACCTAGTAGTGAGCGACGGTGTTGCAGGTCATGGATTTTTCTTACCTTTAGTCGGGGACCTTAGAGAAACTAGAAGTCATCCCCGATAAAAAACTTCCTAAAGAAGCATCTTATCCGTAACAAATCGGGGCATGAGCATGGGGAGTCTTGAATAGACCAAAGACTCAAATACAAAGGTATATTTTGCAAGTGGAAACCAATGTTCCACCTTGAATAATGTCTCCATGGCTGCGCCGGGACATGCATGCTGTAGTCTCGACCGAGCAATTTCCTCGTAGAGAGTGCCGAGATAGAAGAGTTGTGAGATTGACTCTATGTCTTGCTTATACCCCGTAGGTCTCAAGAAATACCTTCATTTCTATGTGAATTGGGCACGCGCTCGCTCTCGGGTCCCCAATTGTGGGCCCATCCCTCAAAATGTGGCACTGGGAACAAACAACATCCAATAAGTAAGGAAGCCATGTAAAATTCCGGACGAATGATCCTCTCCTCCGGTGCTAGTGCTAAGCGATATGTTTGTTTGGAGAAGACATCGTCGGCATGCACGGCCCAATTGAAACGAGTGCGAGTGCACGATGACATAGTTCATCGAGAGATACCCAAGTGCCACTGGCAAATTGGTGGCACTCGTGGATGACTTTGTATATCCTACAAAGCATATCGCCTCTAGCTTATATACTTTCCCCGAGGCCCACCACCGGATATTCTTGATCCTTCTTGACTTTGAAATTTTTGGGTTCCTCCCATAGCCCCGCCCTCGTGTATACTCGATAGTAGCAGTCGCATGGGTGGTGGCCCATTCTTCTCTCGACGAAAGTATGTTCTCGTTCCGTACGATGTAGCAAAAACTCGACATCGAGCCCTTTAGAGTCGCAAACGCTTCGACCTTCACGGTCCCCGAATTACCCACTTTTTGGGGGTCGGTATTACCTTGTGATCCATTCAATAGACTTCGGGCCGCATGGGAATATAGCGGTGGCCACCGCACAGCGAACTTTTCACCTTTTAACTTGTATATATACTTTTCCCGGTCGAGAGGTCCTCTACGGGGTACGAAATTTCCGGTCGTGGCAAATTCTCGGTATATTTATACCAACTGGCGATGATGTCCCCTTTTGGAAAATGTACATAGAGGTATCCTGTACGACAGGGAGGCCGAGACATTGGTATGTCCATTTCCATGTCTTCTATCTACGGGGTCTTGTTTTTCCGTCGGCGCGCCGTGAGGTCCCATGTCACTCGAGTACTGAAGAGATGGAGACGCACTCTCGAAAGTCGCAAGCTCAAATTCACCTCGTCATGTTCGTAAAATAATCCCGTGGATAAGAAAGATGCCATATTGATATAAGCATAGGTAAAACTTATTAACTTTGCACCAAGCCGAAAACCACGAGGAAAGGGCGAATTAGTGACTCGTGAGCGGGTTAACTTTGCATGAGGGTCGCGAGGTTTAGCTTTCGAGAAGGTAGCGACCTTGCGACCTCGCGACCACGCAACGCGTGTCAGCGAGGTCGGGCTGAGTACGGGGTCGCGAGGTTTAAGCTTTCGAGAAGGTAGCGACCTTGCGACCTCGCGACACACTGCGACCAAACCGGTCGCAGGTCGCAAATGTTTGAAAGTTATAAAGGGTGCGATCCTACGACTCGTGACCGTGTCTGCGGGTTGCAAGCGGGTCGCGAAAGCTTCAATTTGGATCGTGCACTGCGATATTTGGTGATTCAGCTGACCGGGGTCGCGAAGTCGCATGAGTAAAGCGAAAGTCGCAAGGAGTCGGAAGTTGCATTAGGGGTACGGGCAGCGGAGTTTTAACAAGCGACGTGGTCCTTTGCATTATTGTAATAAATTCCCTTTCAACTCAAAAAATGTGAGACTAAGTGGGCAATCAAAAACATGGAGGGGAAGAAGTCTCTTAGGGAGGAAAAAACAAATACACGGGAAGATTTCGGGTGAATTGTGATTACAAGGCACAGTGCAAGGAGGAGGAGTGTTTAGATAGTTTGGGCATCTCAAGTCCTAAAGGATCAAAAGGAGGAATGGTGGATGGATTAAAAAGGCTAATGTGGAGGGAACGAGCAGCAAAAAGGAAAAAACCGGAAACAGGCGGGAGGAGGAAACGACAACTTACCCTCGAGAAAATCGCGCTCCGGATTGGCTGTCGAAACATTTTTCACCCCTCCATCGCGCAGTAAAAAATGCGACCCTAGCGACTCTCCCTATTTATAAAAAGGGTCATGCGTGCGAGCCATTAATGAGGTCGCTAGGGTCGCAAATGTCCCGTGTTTTAAGAGAGGCGCGATCTCGCAACTCTGAGAGGATCGCGGGGGTCGCAAGGTCGCGAGGTCGCAATTTTGAAAAATATAAGAGATTTCCGCGACTTAGCGACTTAGCGACTCGAGAGGTTGCGGGGTCGTCGGGTCGCGCATTTGGGGAAAAAAAGCCATTCAGAACTCACTACGAATCTTAACTTTTCATGAAAAAGATTTAACTACAGTATTTTGACTTAGCTCTTTCGATGCTCGGGGGCTCCCAAAAATTTTAGAGGGTGAATTTAGTTGGGGGGTGTTAGTAGAGAGCTACAACGGGACCTCATTAATGGATGACGGCGTTGATTGGGAGCAGCGTATAAGGACCAATGAATGAAATTCTTATCAATGGTCACAATTCTTCCTTCATGCGGGAAATGAATCACATGAAAGAGAGAAGAGACAAAAGAGCTCCCATGACATAAGTATAGTCACGCCCAAAGGAGTAAGTTAAATTCCAAAGGGCCTTGGATAACACATCAATTCTATCTAGACAATGTTCCTCCTAAAAGTATATGGAAACTTCCAAAGGATCCCTAATGGTTGAATAGTTCCTCTCTCTAAAAAGCTAACAAATTTTGGAGTATGAGCACACAATGTCGCACGAGGGTACTAAATCTTTCCAAGTAGTTGAGGAAAAAATACTAACAGGATGTGCCTTCATCTCATCATTTTTATACGTACGACCAAATTATGAGGCTCGTACAATGATCTCAAAGGGAACGTGAGAGAAGGAAGACGATATCCCTGTCAGTCCAACTCCAATCAAAGGAAGTGACCAAAATACTTGGAGGGGGTGCACAGTGGGAGCGAGGGAGAAATGCCCCTCAATGTTACGGGGAATGTGAGGTTTGTCCTCTGTGCTGTGGGGAACGAGAGGGATTTCTCTCCAATTCATGGGAATTTCGAAGCAATAAAAATAACACGAGGTGGTATCAGGGGTTCACTCTCTACAGGTGAAAAGCACGATCAATGAAGGTGGGAATTAGGTCAATCGTTTTCTCAACCAATAGGTTGGTTGGGGGACGCAACTCTGAGGGATTCACTTTGAGCGAGAGAGAGTGGGAATGACCAGAGATGACTTCGATCAATCACTTCGATCAACTAGTGGAGGATCCGGGGAAAGATTCCTAGTAGCCAACAAGAATATGGGGATGATAAGTTGTAAGGTTTTTAATACTTCTGGATACTTCATCCAAATAAGGACAAAGGTGAATGGGATGATTCCCTTCACGTAAATCTCTTACAAGTAAATTTGACTTTCCATTTTTTTCCCATGGGACTTACTATGACTAACAATCGAGGGTTTGTCAGCAACATGATCTCTAGAGGTCAAGTGACAAGAGCCGATTTGATTCGATGGACCACACTTCTAATATCTTGGGAATTATCAGGACAATCTCCCTGGAAGGTGGTCATCCTTACATAACTTGCAAGGGAATTTGACTGCAGCAGGATTGAATGGAATATTTTTCAACATCGCTTGCATAAAAAAAATATGCTTTCTTGGTAGCCCCCTGCGTACTTTTTCTTATTCTTCTTCATCCTATTGATCTTCTATCTACGAGCTTCTTGGTTACTAAGAATATAGACTTTCATTAGCCCGGAGAGGAAGAACGAGGTGAAAAAACAGTGAAGAAGGAGAGGGGGTCAACTTTAGGGGTAAACATGAGGTTTACACTATTCAAAGGAAGAGGAACTTGGTTGAGAAGTAGCTTGGACATTTGGAACCATGGGGTCGAAAATAACGCAAACTAGAAAACCAATGGTTAATCATGGGAGGGTCAACATTGCCATATAGGGAGCACCAACATTTCCAAAAAAGAAGGAAAAGGACCGAGATTCCCATGTGAAGGGGGATTCCTTGATTGGTAAACTTAGGAACTATTTCCATTAGTCTCCAACCTAAGATCTACTAAGTAGTTGTGCACGGAGTAAAGATGTTATTATGTGGATAGTAAATTTTAGAATTTAACAACAAACGTAAAAAATGGTAATCTAGGCAAAAGAGGTTTACCAAGTATCCATGAACTGAAAATATACAATCATAGTGAACCAAGGACTTGATGTATGATAGCCATTATACCCGCAGATGATTTTTAGATGTATCACGTCTACAAGGCGACCGAGCTTGTTACCTATGGCAAGTTTCAACCTAGTGGGGTCTCCCAAAATTTACGCAACATTATGTGGGAGCTCGTTCCGTAGTAGCGGTAATCACAATGTGTAACCATTTGATGAGAATGTCTCTTTATACTTACCATACATGGGCATACGGAGTCCAATATACTGCTAACGTGGGATGGGATACTCGTGCACGAATGAAACATAGGTCGATAGCAACAACTCTCACGATTAACAATGCAGGATCACGTCCTTAGCTTCCAGACTCTCTATATATATATTAATTCCAAATGATCCTTAGGTTAATTGAGGTTTATTTTAATGTTAGATTTGGAATTAATTTTTTGATTTTGGAGCTCAAAACAATTTCACTTGAATTCTAAAGATGTGACTAAATGAGAAAAATTATTTGCTTCGAATGCTAAACTAATAAGGGAAGAGATCGCAAAGAGTGGTGCATCGGAAACAATAATGCAATAAACAAAAATTCCCCCCAACTAGATTTCACTTTCACTTTTTCAAAGCTCAATTTAAAACATCAAAATATGCAAACTATGAAATGTAATCTACAAAAAATTATTTTTTGGAAAACTATGCAACGTAATCTATGCACAATTTTTTCTTTTTCTTTTCAATGAAATGAGAATGCATCTCAAAGTGCACTTTTTCGATGAAATGAAAATATACTTAATGCACTTTGCAATGAATTAAAAATGCACTCAATGCACTTTTCCATCTTTAAAATCACTAAACAATGCAATCAATGTCTAATGATAATCACAAAAAATGACTTTTCGGATGAAATGTAATCTAACGCACTTTTTATGAAAAGTAAATTTTTGTGATAATGATGCAGAAAATGAAACTATTTGTATCTGTTGTTCAAAGTATTCATTTGCATTTAATTAAGTGTGCAAAGCAAGTGTTTGTCTATGTCTTGCAAATTAAACAAAGTGTCGGTAACTATTTTTGAGTTTATGTGTGAGGGAATGTTAATGTAAAATTCTTACATTTAACATCTAGAATCTGAAATACACAGTAGAATAACTTCACCATAAACACACAACAACATGATGAGGTAGTTCACCCCTTATAGGGCTACTATCTACCGGAGTCCAAGTCTCCCAATGGGCATGTCCTTCGATATATTATGATGCTCAAATTGGTTTTACAGAGAGAAAGAAGCCTAAATAGGCTAAAAAAGCTATGGAAATGAATTCGAGAAGATAGAAATAAGCTAAGTATGTGCTTTTATTTCACCTCAAATAATGAAGTGTAGCCCAATGCAACTCCATTTCCCTCACTTGGCCCTTATGGCTCTCAAGCTTCCCTGAAGGAAAAATGGCTGAAAAACACACTCTTTTGGCTTTACAACTTTGTTCCACTTTGACTCGCGAATCGCTTCGTTGAATCACTAAAAATTGACTAAAATTTTTGTCTAATTTGGTCGAATATGGTGAAAGTTATGGTCCAAATAGGTATTTCTTTTCCCCGGTAGCACTAGAGATCCCTCCACTAAAATTGGCTAACTCCGATAGCTCCACCAGTAGCGTATCTCCACAAATCTTGGAACCACATGCTAAAAATGGCGGAGGCAATTAATTTAACTATTAGATGAACTCGTGTTCACATGCTGAAAATTTGGGCGGTTAGTGTTGTTAGCGGATAAGACCAAATCCTCGCCCATGGTCATAGCCACGAGGTCACACAGCTAGGGGCTAGCACCCCGGGATCTTAAACTATGTTGTTACTACGGCCCCACGGAAAGGGCGCAATAGCCCTTGGGTTCTATGTGCACTGTTGCGGGGGTTTAAACCTGTATCCCTAAGGGCTTATCCTTTTTCTTTTCCGACCCGGGATTTCGAACTACGCCTTATAACATGCATCCGCTTTGCATTCGGGTCGCAGTGCGTCCTACTGCACGTTCGGCCGGATCGCGTTCACCAATAGCCGACCCGTTCAAACGCGACCCTTTTGTGTTCGAGGATCAATACATCGATGACTCGAATGCTGACCCATGAACGTTCGGGTCGGGTCGTTTTCTCGCCCGGCTAACCCCGAACGTGTTCACCAATCACCGACCCATTTAAACGTGACCCTTTATGCGTTTCAAACTCAATACGCTACGACCCTGACAGTAGCCGACCCCACGAATTTTCGTGAATCGGGTCGTGCCCAATTGACCCGAATGTCACGTTCAACTCGGGTCGATCTACCCATAAACACAAATTTGTCTGATGGGGTTTCTATGAACCTTTGGCTCAGGGCCATGTGGTAGCCTCAGGTAGGCCATGTGGTACCCTACGATAGGCCACCATAAAACCCATAAAAATACAGAAATCTTTTTGTTTGTTTGTTTGTTTTCCGAAGATAGAAAAAAAATTTACGAGTTCAAAGGTCCTTGTTTTGAAGGTTATTGAGCATTTTAGAGAATTTCAATATATTCCTCACACGACATCGGATTTGGGTCTCTGCTTTTGGGGGCGTCGGAATACGCGAGTGACAAGGCCTCATCCAGGTTGTTTAGTTTACAAAACCAATTACGGACAGGGTTTCCCAATTTTGAGCATTTTTTTTCCTCTTGGACATGATCACTCGATCACACCCTCCCCATTGGGAAGCTTTTGGAACCTAAAAGCCTTCAATTACCTATTAAGAAGATGAGGGTATAGATCACTGCACATTTTCAGCTCAATCCACTTTTCCTTACTTCATTTTTACTGCCTTTTAAGACCAACGAACATAATCAATATTTCCCCTCCTTCTCAAGTGCGTGTCCTTCTGTCAAGGATAAGCATCACTCTTTCAACTCATCCAAAAATTTACGGCAAGAAATCCTCTATGGATGGCAAATCGAATGTCACTTTCATAATAAGAAATTAAAGGAGGTTCATAAAAACGTAAATTTTCCACATTCACAACGGATTACATTTGCATATATGATATATCTAGTTGAAAAGTCATTATTTCCGAGAAACTTGTTTAAGGATCTTGAATGGACCATAATGAATAGGCTTCAACTTTTTACCTTCTCCTTGCATTCTTTTCCTTACTAATATGCTACCACACTCATGCTCTCATGTCTTGAAACTTACCAGTCAACTCTATGTTTATCATGCCTCTCATATACTTTCCCTGACTTTTTTCAAGTTGTTGTTCTTGAACTCTCGCCGATGTATGAAGCTAAATTCTTTCAATGAACATGCTGAGCTTTAGTCAATGTCACTATGCCCATCTAATGGACACATCCTTCTTGTTAGAAAATTATATATTATGGAGACAATGCAACACATAAAATATGCGGAAAATACAAGCACACAAAACACATAAAAACCGCGAGAGACACAGAGATATACGTGGTTCACCCGATTTGGAGCTATGTCCCACCCCAAACAACTAGTCCTTCCTTTCTATTATCCAAAGAAACAAAAATTAAAAAGAAAAAACACTACTGAAAACCCAGCATCCTTTGTAATATCCTCTCGTTCTCTCTCACAGTATCCCCTATTCCGTTTTCGCTCGCAGAATACACATGTAATACATAGTCGCATACAATACCCTCATACACAGAGAGGGTTTCCTTCTAGGGGAAAAAACCCTAAACTAAACATAACTTCTGCCAGTCAGATCATCCGCCTAATAGCCAGGCGGCCTAGATTGACTAGAAATTACTATACTTTTACAAGAGCAAATTTTACATCTATTTTTTAGCTTTTGAGAGCGCCGCCCCCGAAAACCCCCGCCCGGAGGACAGGTAGCCTCGGACTCCCCCGGTGCGGGTCGCCCCCTCGGACACCGTGGGGGAACAAGTCCCCCCCCCCGCACCCCCCGCCGCAAGGGTGTATAGTTTTTCCGCAGGGTACTACATCCGGCCTAAAACAAGGATCTTCAGATCATGATCGAAAATCGGGCTCCACACCCAAAAAAATCTCTCCCACTTGGAGGCCCGTATGCTGTAGCAACTCCACCTACCGTTCATTTGTCGGAAAATGACTCTTCTTTGGACACTGGTACGTTCTCATCTTCATCATCATCCTTGAAGACCAATTGAAAGCGAGCACATTCTCAATTTCTTCCTCGGTTATAACTTTTGTTAGCATGTCTATGAGGGATGCAGCTGGTGTCGTATCTTTTCCCAGGCTTCAACTCTCCATCTTCCAATGCGGCAGTAGTGAAAATGGCATCACTTGAGATGTATATGTTTAGTCCTGGAGATGAAATCGTCGCAGTTCTTTTCGCAAGATGAATGGCACTTGGCTATCCTTTGACCGTATAACATGCCCATATCATGCTTCTTACCCAATTCACCACTATAAAACTTTGTAACCAAATCATTTCTTTACTAGCCTCCGTAGTAGCAACATACTCGCCGTTGTCGAAAGGTAGCAAAGCAACACTTTGGATTTTTGAAACCCAGCGCATTGTATCTGCTCCATCTAAAGTAAATACATATCTACGTAACCGTGCTCCTCCTGTTATCTCTGTCACCTACCATATCCGCATCAAAAATATCCTTGTAGATAGCAGATGTTTGAATCAAAGCATAATGCTATTATTTGTGGTACCTCTCAAATATATGCGAGAATCCATTTTACTACCATCCAATGTTCTTTCTCGGATTATTCATGTGCACACTTGCAACTCCCCTCTTTACATGTGCAATATCGGTCTCGTGCGGAGACCATTGCATACATTAAGTCTACTCCAGGCTGCAGTGCATATGGAACTTTAGACATATAATCCATATCGTCTTTGGGTCTTTGAGCACATCTCCTTACTAAGTTTGAAATGACTAGCAAAAGGTGTGCACTAGCTCGGTTTGCATTACTGCATATTAAATATTTTCAACACCTTTTTGTATGTACTCATTACGAGATAGTGTTAATTTTCAATTTTTCCCATCTGCGGTTACATTCTCATACCAAGCATCTATTTTGCGTGCTCCCAAAATCCTTCATTGAAAATGATTTTACCAATTTTTGTTTGAGCACATTTTATTTCACGCATGTTAGACCTCGCAACAAGCATGTCATCTACATACAATAACAATACAATATATGCATTTTGCCATCGTTTTGCTTTTTTAGATAAACACAATGATCAAAGTGACATCTCGTATAACCTTGTTCGACATAAACTTGTCAAATTTTAGATACCAACTTGCTTTGGAGCCTATTTTAAGCCATACAAGCTCTTCTTTAACCGCACACTAGTATTTTCTTTCCCTTTGACCCTCATATCCTTCGCGAGTTGCTTTGCCTGTATATCTCTTCCTCCAACAAATCTCCATGGGAGAAATGTTGTCTTTACATCTAACTGTTCAATATGTAAATCTTGCCATCACTACAAGACTTAAAAATAGTTTTGATTGAAGTCATTTTAACAACAGGAGAAAAATATTTCATCTAAAATCAATACCCTACCCCCTATTACTCGATGCAAACCCCTTCACCACATGTCTAGCTTTGTACCTCCTCCTCAGTTTCCTCCATCTTCTTTCTTGACCGTAAATCCATTTATTCCGCAATGTGTAGTTTTACCATCGTAGGCAACTTTGACTAAGTCCCAAGTTTGGTTATGCATTAAGGAGTCCATCTCTTCCTCCATGGATAACTCCCACTTCTTCCACGCTTTTCAACCTACATTGCTTCTTCATAACATTCAGAGTCACTAGAATTAGTCAACATAAGTAATATAATGAAGGAGAGTATCGTTCGTCTACTTATCTTGGTAGATCTTCTAACACCACTTTCAGGGTGTTTTAGGTACACATTGCTATTGTGGTGGTTGTTGTTGTTTAGTGGCTCTTGATTATTATTATTTTCAGGGCACCTTTACCTTTTTTGTGATCTCATCAAGAACTCGTGTATTATTTGTTTTTCTTTTTTCTGTTTCTTTTCCCCCGTAGTCGATTCTTATACAATACCTTTTCATTGAATATTACATCTCACGCTCCCTAATGATTTTTGTGATTTTCATAATCATATAAGTCGATAAACAAAATCATTAACACCATTTCCAATAGAGGTACATTTATTCGATTTGCCTCCAAGCTTTGTTCTATTTTATTTATTAATATGGACAAAGGCCACACAACAAAATGCTTTTAAAAAATGAGTAGTTTACCTTTTTACTCGTCCATGATTCTTCTAGAATACCACCATCTAAGGAACTTGAAAGGCCCTCTCGTACATTAGATAAACAACAATATCTATAACATCTCGCCCAAAATTGTAAAGGCAATCCTACATGCAATCTCATGCACCTTGCACGCTCCATGATTGTACGTGTTCATCCTTTCGACACACCATTTTCTTGTGGTGTTCTTGGGTATCTTCTCTCTCTCACGAATTCCATGCTGCGAGTCAGTACCTATCAAACTCTTTGCTGCAATATTCACCTCTTCTTTCATGTCCTCAATCTCAACCAAAGATTTCCATTTCTTCGAAAGTATCAAATACATCGATTTATTTTGAATACAATAAATCCAAGTTTTCTTGTTGCATTATCAATAAATATAACATAATAGCGAGAGCCACCAGAGATGATACCCGCGAGCGGTACCCATACATGCGCGTAGCTGCACAAGCTCCAATTTTTTGCTCTTCTTTTTCTTTCCCAACTCTAAGAAATATTACTTTCTCTTTTTGTGTTTTCCATAAATGCAATTTTCACAGAAAATCCAAAATCAACATTCTTCAAACCTCGGCAAAAAATTTCTCGAGTAGAAGAATCTTCATCCCATTCTCACTCATGTGTACGAGCCTATGATGCCATAATGCAACATCCGCTCCTTTGTGAAAGTTCATTATACAGAATTATAAATACCATTGAATAAACAGCAATGTACCAAACTTTTCACCTTTTGCTATTACTAGGGCTCCTTTGGTGACCTTCCGAGCTTTTATCCATGAAAGTTGTCACACAACCTTCACTGCCTAACTGCCCTGTTGAAATCAGATTTTTCTTCAGATCTGGAACATGCCTTACCTCCTTTAGTAGCCATTGGTTTCCATTCTGTTGTTTTACAAGAACTTTACCCATTCCAAAAATTTTACAGGGTTTATCATCACCCAAACGAACTTGTCCAAAATCTCCTTGAACATAGTCATGAAAAGATTTCTTATCAGGTGTGGTATGGAATGAAGCCCCTGAATCTACAACCCAAGAATCAGTAACATTTTCAAAAGAAAGAATTAAAGCATCTTGTAACACATCACCTGTCACATTTGATTCATAATTGTTTTCTTACTGTGTGTCTCCTTTTCCCTTCCGAGATCTACAGTCTTTCTTTAGGTGTCCTTTCTTTCCGCATTTCCAGCACACTATCCCTGATCTGGACTTGGATCTGTCTTTTCTTGATTTAATGCGATATCCTGAGCTCTTTCCTCTTTCCATTCTCCTTTCCCTAGACTCTGCACTCAAAGCATTACCCAATGTCTCACCGGAGATTTTCCGTCACATTTCCTCGCTAAGGATAGCACTGACAACATCATCAAAATTTAAAGTACTAGATCTAGAGACAGAGTTACTAATGGCCATTACTAAACCATTCCAACTCTCTGGCAATGAGCACAAGAATAATAGAGCTCTAACTTCATCATCAAATTTTACCCCTACAGAACTTAACTGACTGGTAACTGTATTAAAATCATTTAAATGGTCTGCAACAGATCCACCTTCCGACATCTTCATATTAAATAGTCATTTCATAAGAAATACCTTGTTTGAGGCCGAGGGTTTTTCATATAGTTTTGCCAACGTCTGAATCAAACCCTTTGTTGTTTTTTCCTTCGAAATATTGAAGGCGAATGATGCCGTAAGGCACAACCGTACTGTTCCGAGTGCCTTTCTATCGAGAATGTTCCATTCTGCGTTTGTCATGGCCGTCGGCTTCTTTGTTTTTCCGCTCAATGGTAGGTACAAATATTTCTGATACAGATAATCTTCCATCTGCATCTTCCACAGCGGGAAGTTTTGGCCGTTAAATTTCTCGACCCTAAACTTACCATCTTCCGCCATTGCTCCCACTCGAACCAGGAACCCTTCTTTCCTACGAGTTTATCAGCCAAATATACCTTCGGCTCTGATACCAGTTGTTATAAAATTATATATTATGGAGCAATGCAACACATAAAATATGCGGAAAAATACAAGCACACAAAACACATAAAACCAGAGAGACACAGATATACGTGGTTCACCCAATTTGGGCTACGTCCACCCCGAACAGCCAGTCCTTCCTTTCTATTATCCAGCAAAATGAAAAGACAAAACCTACAACAGATCCACTGTAATATCCTTTGTTCTCTCTCGTAGTCTCCCTATCTGTTTCCCGCTCAGAGAATACACATGTAATACATAGCCGCAATACAATACCCTCATACAAAGAGAGGGGTTGCCTTCTAGGGCCAAAAACCCTAAACTAAACATAACTTCTACTGTCATATCATCCGCCTAATGAACGGCCCAGATTGAAT
Organism: Pinus albicaulis; assembly: GCA_034641835.2. NCBI lineage: Eukaryota > Viridiplantae > Streptophyta > Pinopsida > Pinales > Pinaceae > Pinus > Pinus albicaulis. Next base: position 639,533,694 of record CM076570.1, read on the forward strand.
AGAAATTACTATACTTTTACATGGCAAGTTTACATCTATTTTTAGCTTCGGGGGCGCTGCCCCTGAAACCCCCGCTAGGGGACTGCTGGCCCCCGGAACCCCCAGCCGGGGGGTCAGCCCCCCTGGACCCCGCGGGGGGGACAAGTCCCCCCCGTACCCCCCCGCTGCAAGGGTGTACAGTTTTGATGGGGTATACATCTAGATAAAACAAGGATCTCTGAATCAGGATGAAAATCAGGCTCCACACCCAACACTTCTCAAGAATGAAATCTAAAGGTGACTTAGGAAAATACTTGAAGAAAGCTTCAAAAGGTGAAGTATTTGTAGAAGAGTGCTTGGCCCGGTTGTAAGCATGCTGAATGTAATACAAGTGCTCATCCCAAAGCTTGGGATGCTTGTTGCAATAACCTCTCAAAAGATGTACAATGGTTCTATTCACTACCTCTGTTTGGCCATCTGTTTGCAGATGGAAATAAATACTCTTCTTAAACTTGGTGTCCATCATCTTCCATAGATTGGACTAAAAATTCCCAACAAATCTGGAATCCATGTCACTAACAATAGAAGTAGGCAAGCCATAATGAACCCATACATGTTGAAAATATAAATCAGCAGTTTTTTCAGCAGTTATAGATTTCTTACATGGCATAATAATACACATCCTGTTCAATCGATCAACTACTACATAAAGATAATCATGCTGCTTTCTAGATAATGGTAGACCTCCAACAAAATCCATAGAAACAATTTCCCATGGTCTAGAAGGTACCAGAAATGGCATATATAAACCAAGATTCCTATTTCCAGGCTTGCTTGTAGCACATAATGAACATCCTCTAATGAAATATGAAACACTATCTACCATGCGAGGCCAATAACAATACCTTTGTAAATGTGCCACCGTTTTTCTTACCCTGAAATGTCCAACAATAAGAGAAGAATGAGCTTCTATCATGATGCTTAGTCTCTCCCCCTACAGTATACATAACTTGCCCATATGAAACAACAAATTATTATGCAAATGATAATAATTCTCCTCAACATGATTCCCTTCACTCAAGTTAGCATACACATCCTTAAAATCAACATTTGATGCATACTGTTCTATGTAGCTCTCATGTACAATAGAATCATTCTTAGGTAAAGTAGTAGCACTAATAATAGGCCTTGAAAGCGTATCATCAAATTTAATGTAAATACCTTTCTTTTACCTCATACCAAGTGAAATTGTTGTAGGAAACCCATCCATCTGAAATTTTGTGACTGCTACAATTTAGTTTGCGATTGCAAATAATGTAAAGGCTGATGGTCGGTATGAACCAATGTTTCTTTGCCCATCAAATAGTGTTTCCACTTTTTGACGCTTTGTACCAATGCACACAACTCCTTATCATATGTAGGATAATTCACAACAACACCATTAAATGTCTCAGAATGAAATGTGATAGGCTTACCATGCTGTAAGAGAACTGCACCCATGGTGTAATCACTAGCATCAGTCTGAATCTCGAATGGCTGTCTCAAGTCCAGTAATGCAAGGAATGGAGCTGAAATTGTATTCTCTTTCAAAGACTCAAAAGCTTTCTGTTGCTTTCCTCCCCATTGGAAATCACGCTTCACACTTGTCACTGCATGCATAGGAGCTGCTATGGCAGAGAAGTTAGAAATAAACTTCCTCCAATACTGAGCTACACCCAAAAAAATTCTTACCTCTATAATGGATTTGGGAGTAGGAAAATTCACAATGGCTTCTACCTTAGAAGGATAAATTCTCAAAGCACCTCCTCCTACCATGTGTCCCAAATAAACCAAATAAGTCTTTCCAAATTCACACTTTGACATTTTAAGAAACAACTGATTTTTCTTCAAAATATCAAGTACTTTCTTAACATGCATGACATTCTCTTCTCTAGTCTTGCTTAAAATTAAGATGTAATCTAAGTAGAAAATAACGAAATAATCAAGAAAAGGACGTAAGACATCATCCATTACCCGCATGAAAGTTGCAGGTGCATTGCATAAACCAAACGACATAACAAGCCACTCAAAGAGTCCCTGTTTGGTTTGAAATGCTGTCTTCAAATTGTCACTTTCCGCAATTCTAACTTGATGATAACCAATATGTAAGTCTAAATTAGTGAAATATTTAGCATCTTTCAGCTGATCTAACAAATAATCTATCCTTGGGTGTGGGTAACGATTCTTTACCATTATCTTGTTCAATGCCCTGAAGTCCACACACATGCGCCAAGTTCCATCTTTCTTTGGAGTCAACACTATCGGTGACCCACATGGCGAAGTGCTTTGTCTTATGAATCCTTTGTCCAACAAGTCTTTAATTTGTCTCTTGATTTCAGCATTCTCCATGATAGACATGTGGTACATGCCTATGTTAGGAAGAGGACAATATTGATGTAAATGGATTTCATGCTAAATCTCCCTTTTAGGAGGTAAACCTGCCGGTTCCTGAAACATCTCATGATGTGCACCAACTACATCATATAAATCTGATTTAAGCTTGGAATCAAAATTTTTAAATGACTCATGATTCACATCAACCTTGGGCTTAACCATAAGAAGTACAAAACTCTTACTAGAATTCACTATCCTTTTTACCTGTCCTGCATTTACCATCACTATATTTTCCTTCTTGCGATGTGCTCTGACAATGAAATCCTTACCATATTTAAAGATATGATACTTATTTTCATGGCGATGGAAGATCACTTTCCTGTCAAATAATTAAGGACTTCCCAAAACAATTCCTGATATATCAAGTAGTACTACATCAAGTTCAACTGTGTCAATAAAGTGTGCAGTAATTGCGAATCACAATATGCACTTTCTTGAGACTTGTAAGTTTGCATCCTTGCATATCCACCCAAGTGGATAAGGCCTTGGATGTGGAATGGTCTCAAGTTTAATATTTTTGACCAAGTCTTCTGATATGAGATTTGCTTGTGACCCACTGTCAAACAGTGTGTCAATTTTTGTATGTTTTGAGACCACCCTCACATGGAATAATTCAATTCTTTCTTCCTCATTTGGAGCTTGTACATGACAGTTTGAAGTACTAGTGCTTGGCTTAGTTTTGGTTTCCTTTCCCTTCATAATTTTCAAACCAATGGCTGTAATTTTGGTTTCGTCACTTGAATCATCACCTAAGTCATGTGGTGTAGTTGTAGTAGCTGCAGTTTTCTTCTTTCCTTTGTTTTTTTTAAACTGAGTTCTTTTTTCAGGATGTAATTTCCAACAGTTTTTCTCTTCATGGCCTTCTCTTGAACAGTGTTTACATATCACTATCTCACCCTCTTGTTTGACATATGCATTCTTTTTTCCTTTTCCCTTAAAGGTTTTATCTTTTTTTTCCCCTTAAAAGGCTTGTTTCTACCCTCATCAAAAGTGTTTTTCCCTCTAGCCTCTAAATGCGTAGCTTGTACACAAACTTCGTCTAGACTTGTAGGATTGAACATAAGGATAGTATGTTTAAGGTAGCTGTGCAAACCACCTATATATTTCAGCAAAGTATCTTGACTTTGTAAGTCTACCCCTAATAAAAGTGCTCTTCTCCTAAACTCTTGGGTGTAGTGTTGTACATTTTTTCCCTTAATCTGTCTGAAGTTTTTCCAGTTCATGATAGCCTTTTGTAAATGAGCTAATGGATAAAATTTCTTTTTAATTGCAGTAATAAATTCAACCCATGATAAAGTGATCTTACCATGTTTTTTAATTTCATCCTTGGTCTTTGCTTCCCACCATACCAATGCTACTCCATCCATTCTCAATGAGGCTAACTGTATCTTGGTGTCGTCATCATGAAGGTTTTGTATCCTCATGTAAGATTCCAACTGTCTGATCCAATTTCAAGTTTCTCTGCATTGACTTCACCGTTAAACATAGGCAACTCAAATTTGACATCAAGCTTTAAAAATGGAATTTTACCAGTGGTTTTAGACTTGTGAGATTGATTCACCGAAGTTGAGGATGATGATGTAGAGGAAGGGGATGAAGATGGGGATGGTGGATCACCATTTCCTCCGTGTCCTTTCTTTGAATTGTAATCACTTTTCTTTCCTCTTGAAGAACCCTCTCCTTCTTTCTAGTTTTTAGACCCTTCTCCAAGAAGCCTATCATTCCTGTCTTGGCATGGTTTTTATACCCTTCTCCAACAAGCCTATCACTCCTTTCTGTTGAACCCTTAGTTAAAATGAGGGGGGGTGAATCAATTTAACAAATTCATGGACTTTTAAAACTTTCCTTTCAACTTATTTACACCTTCATTTCATGATCAACTTATTATATACTGAAACATCAATCTTAATATGTGAGTAGCAAGTATTAAGCAGATTAAATACAAAACATCAACACATAATCATCATGCATATAGACAACAAGTATAAGTGGAAACCCATAAGGGAGAAAACCACATCTTATTATTGTTGTGATGCAAAGGAAAGCTCCAACTCCCTCTCACCACTGATTTTATGTAGGCTCCAACCTACAGGAGGCTACTACCTAAAATTTTGCATGCTACAATGTGCAAGGAAGCTCCAACTCCCATCTGTTTTCTGCAGGCTACAACCCACAGGAGGCTTCTACCTCAACCAGCTACAACTGGACATCTATCAAGCTACAACTTGAAATGGAAGCGCCAACTCCCATGTATTTTCTATAGGCTACAACCCACAGGAGGCTCCTACCTCAACTAGCTACAACTGGACATCTATCAAGATACAACTTGATATGGAAGAACCAACTTCCTCACACTACTATGAAAACACATGCTGATTTACCTGGATATCAACTCTGTTCTATTCCTTCTTAATTGTTGTCCTCCAGCCTTCATATCTGCTTTAAATCATCTCTGGATCTTCACAGCTTCTCTTTCTGCTCCTTCTTCTTCTTACTCTTTCTCACTTCATTCTTCATTCTCTCAACCACTTTATGCATATGCTGGTAACATTATTTATAGGGATCACCTCATAACTGTTTGCATTCCACAGGGAATTCGAAAAGAACAGGTATGACTCTTTGCCTTCCCCCTTCTCATTTTCTTGTCCAACACATTCATAATAGTATAACATAATGTATACATTTGCATATTACAGTGGAGTTTTGATTTGCCTACGGAGACTTGCCTTTGCATCACATACAATAAAATAATTATATCATTTAAATCTATAGTTACAACAAATATATTTCAATTTAGCCCTTTCAGCTCTTGGCTCGCTGTCCGTTTGTCCTTTATGCTACTCTCACTGTCTTTTTAGTTTCTGTAGTTTCATCATATCAGTTCTGCCTAAGCGTATTTTGCCTTACTCGACCCAGCTAGCATGTTTTCAACAGTGCCACCAAATCTTCTTTTTCCCGACTCTGCCTCTTCTGCTTGTGCCCACAACCTTCAAAATTTTCTTTAAAAACCGTCGTTTCCACATCAACCATTGTTTTTCACGAGTGTCGGGTCCTTATCCGAGCCTTTCTACCCGCATTCATACTTTCATTTTTGTTTTACGTTATAATCCTCCTTTGCTCTTCGAAATTATTTAACAAAGGAAATCCACATACTTCCAGACTTGAAATGCTTTAGGTTTCAGCTTTGGTCTTCATCGCGTCTGCTCTCTTTATCGCACTTCGGCGATTCCAGTTATCCATGTGCCTTCATCTATCTGATCTCCTGATATGCGATATGCGATGTGTCCCACTTGACTTTATCTCTACTTCACATCACAACTTCTATATCGTGAGAATTGTTATCACATAAGCATTTCCGATTGCGATATGCGATATGCGACGAGTCCCACTTGACTTTGTTTCTACTTCACATCGCAACTAACATGACTTCTAAGGTTGTGTGATATCTCTCCTGCTTTGATTGCGATATGCGATTGCATCGCATCACATCCATCGCTCACATTGCGTCGCCTCACCACATCGCATCCATCGCTTGCATCGCATCGCCTCACCATGTTGCATCGTATCCATCGCTCACATCGCATCGCCCTTCACAGTATGTGATGGAATTTGCATCACCGATGTGCGATATAGCGTTGTGCCGCCACGTGTCCCTTCACATCGCCACTATCCATCGCATCACAACTTTTATTATCCATCCATTGGTTATCACATTCGCTTGCAATGTCTGATATGCGATCGAGTCCCACTTGATTCTGATGTAATCTCTGTTGTCTATCTCCTTTAATCTCATACGCTGATCACGCTGGTCCCACACCTTTGATCATTCTGTCCTTTTATATACTTTGGTTTAAACACAAGATATCAACATTATAATATATATCCGGGCCCACAGAATTCTTGACGGTCAATCTTAATTTTCAAAGAAATATGGTCATAAACCATGATAAACCCATCTCATGAAATTAAAATCAATATATCGAATTTGGTTAAATTACCAAAGAAGCCAATGATAACAATATAAAGGTTTCGGCCCACATTTACCAACCATCATATGGAAATGCATTTTATACTTTTGACTTTGATAAAGTTTATCAAAGGTATCAATATACATAAGTGTTCTCGGCCACAACTTTACCAATCCACTTATTCCATCAATTATATTATATAACCTCCACTTAATAAAGTTCTTACCTTGGTTATAATATCAACTGCCGATATAACATTATGTCCGGGTCCCACAACATTTTCAACTCACCCTTCCACTTTGTTTGATTTATCTATCCGCTTCCTTCATCTAACGGTGGACGCACACCCAAAATGCAATGTTTCCAATCCAACGAATATTGCGTCCAAATAACCTTCGACTGTTAACGGCTCCAAGGCACGCGAAATAAGTGGTTTTGGACATCCACGTGTCGCTTGTGGAGGCGTATCGCATACATTCAGGGAATTACCACTTACCAAGTCTTACCCACGTGAAAACCATTTGTTGGTTTGCAAAAACCACTCACACTGTTTATGAATGTTAAAACAATGTTAAAACTTCGGAATCCTTAGACCTTCAGAAATATTATAATGCACATTATAATATGTAGTGACCTTTGGAAATAACGTTAAAACCTTCGGAAATGAATATTTAAAACCCTCGGCAATGTAATATTATACTGTGCTTTAAACAATGTTTAAAGCCTTTCGGCCTCATATAACCGGATTCCAAACCTTAATAAAACTCTGCTGCATAAAATGTCGGGTCCATACCTTGTTTTAAACCCCATGCAATTACCGACGCGAACACTGTCGGATCTCCCACAGATCTAATCGGAGGGCAATCGCGTTCATTCCACCTCCGTAGTTTATCGACCAAAAGCGACGCGAAATGGGTGGTATTGCACTCATGACGTGTCGCAATAACATTCGATCGTGTTTGATTGGATTAAAACCGCTCACAACTCAAAAGTAGTGTGAACACAGTGGACGGTTTTCTCCAAAACCGTTTTTCTTCAAATTTTCGTTTCAAACGCGTTTAACACGGATTTTCACCCGATTTTCTCTGTTTTACATCAATTCCTCTTTCAACCTTCCTTTTCCACTGTTTCATTGCTACCTCTGCTTCTTTCTGCTGCCTTTGTTGCCTTTGGTGCCTTCTTAGCTGCATTCGCTGCCTCTGTTGTATTTGTTGCTTCGCTGTTACCTTTGCTGCCTTAGCTGATAGTCTAATGTTGCTCCTTGCCTTTCTGCTACTCCTATGCCTTTATTTTATGCTTTCTTACTGCATTATTTCCTGGTCTGCTCCTTTGCCTTATTGCTGGTTCTTCTCTGCTCCTTTTCCTTAGTGATAGTTCAGGTGCTGCTCCTTTGAGTTCCTTTTCCATCAATGAAAATATTTCCAACAATATCCCCGTTTGGAATTGATGGAAACACATCCACCAATACTCCAATGCTTCCTCCAAGTCTTCATCCCCCTTTGACATCAATGGAAAAGGGTTGCACATCTCTCAGTGTATATTTTATCTTTGCATTTCCTCTCTCTGAGTTGTGTTTATGCACTTCTTCTTTTGACTTAATATCTTACTGCTCTAGATTGGTGTACACGAGTTGTTGGGAGAACACTTTTGAGAATTATTGAACTTGTATATACACAGTAAGTTGATACCATCCCAAAGCTCAGAATTATTGCACTTGTATAGAGTGTTGGTGATGATAGAAAAACCATATATAGTCAGACTTATATAATTAGAGATGCATCATTGGACCAAAACTAAAATACTGAGAATACTTTAAATATACTTCAGTCTCTAGTATGATCTTCATCAGAAATACATATCCGTTGAGGAAGATTGTAGATGGAATATGTCTTCTTCTGCAATACACATCTGCAATACAACATCTGTTCAATTATGATGATGCCAATATATCTTTTATAGCTGTGGTTCACCTTTCCTGCCTATTGGTGGGGATATGAGTTAGGAAGCTGACAAGGATATTACACTTAATAGCTGAAAGGTCCTTGTTACTGATGTGAACAATGAATCAACCCAGAGCTTACAAATTATTGTGAGATTAGACGATATCTTTCAATCTAAGGGACCAAATGACTTTACTGTTTGTACAATGTACTTTTAAAACAAACCCTTGAGGCTAGATACGTATTAGAAAATCTCACTTATCAACCATGCAATTTTATTTATGACATAAGGGGGTATGTATGTCAACGATCAACCTCTCTTTAATGGTGAAATACCAGCAACTCCTTTCTATTGAAGTATGCTTTTGATGAATCAATAACATAATTTTGAGCTTCAACTATAAGATTAACACAACTAGTCCTTCATACTTCAGATACTTTGACTATTCTATCATGATGATCTTCAGCAAACCATCTTCAAGTTGTTTAATTGAAATCTCAGCCAACAAAATTCACATAGTTTTATGAATGATATTAAGAAAGAGGCCTTGAATATATATCTTTACTGACTTGAGGAAGGCATGCAGTTATATCTAGAAATAGATACTGCTTCAATGCTCAATATACTACTTCAAGTGTAAACGCGATAATGATCCTTTTATGCTTTAATAATGCAGATAATGCTGGGTATACTACCTTGACGTACTTTTTCCATAATCCTTTGATCCTGAGGACCTGTACCATACCGCTGCTCCATTGATAACACTTGGTAATCTGTTGATAGGCATGCTGCTTGTACCAAATACCAATTGATACTACTTTGATAAACCATGCAGAGATTTCACTTCAGCTCGCACATGAACCCATAGTTAAGAAAACCTTCATAGTTTCTACTATTGAGCTTTCCACTGTTCACACCAACAATCATCAATATACTGAATTTGATATTGGCATCATTAACCATTTTTCTTATTCTGTCATTCTGTTCAAAGGAATGCCATTGCATGTTCCTTTCTAGGACTGCTCCAGAAGCATTGCTGCTTTATATTCAATTCAACTATTCTAACATAATGATCTTCGGGAAGACATCTTCAATTTCTATACTAGGAATCTTCATGGGTAGATCACTTAGAGATTTATCACTCACTTAACTGCATTCCTCCAAGGGGAATTTTCATATATGAATGATGTAATGATATAATGATGATAGGCACTTATCTTACTCATCTTTCTTAATGTGATTCATTGTAAATTCTAGCAGTATGATGCACAATGTGATCATCCTTTATGGGTCTTTCCAGTTCTGTAGCTCGAAACATGATTTTTGTGATTTTAACCATTCATCACTTAATGTGCTGATGTCTTCTTAGCTTACATGTTCATGGCTGGTGTTCCCTCTACCATCATGGCTGCTTGCTGCCTTCTCTACTTCCATCAACCCGTTGGCTATTTTGTGCTTCAGGTATTCTTCTTCCTCTATAGTTCTCTGTTAGAGAAATTGTCCTTGCCCTTCTTGATATTATAGATGTTCTCATTCCAAGGAGCTCTTCTTATACTACTTTAATGGGGACTATTTATGGATTTATCCCCCCCTGGGATGTTTCTTCTTAGAGCAGCTCCCCCTGAGACTGTGATGGATTCATTATGTTATTGAGTTAACAGGCTCCCCCTTTCTCTTTTCCTTCCAAACTTTATTAGGGTTCTTCATAATGTCTGTACTTCTTTTTGATTCACAGTTTTTTCAGATTGGATTGGATTCCATCATCTGTCTAGGGTTCTTTAATGTATATTGTAGTTTAAAGTCTTTTGCTTTGTGACCAAGCTTGAGGCATACATAACATCTTATTTTACCAAGGTACGTTTGAGCTGATGTATAATATTTTGTTCCCCCTTTTTAACACAATTTACATTCAATAGATTTACGTCCAAATTCATTGCATGAAAAAAAATAGCCATGGAATTGATTAGTATACCTGGTGAAAGGTTGTCCTCTGCATTTGTTTTCTTGAGGTAGTCTTTTCATTTTCTGCATCCTTTGCTGGTTGGACTAGATTTGCTTTGTCTTACAATATGCTGCAATATGTCCAGGTTTGTGGTAGGAAAAATAAGTGATACTTCTCATAGGAGGAAAGAACATCCTTTGACAACTTTCGAATTTATTCAATTCATATTCAAGAGTGTATGAGCCTTTTTCAGCAGACAGTTTCTTCATTTCGTTCTTTGTCATTTGAGGTTGCTGCTTGTTTATGTTTACTTCATTGCAAATCATGTTCTTGCTGGCTTCTACTTCTGTAGGAATATTTTGAGTTGCTTCATTATCCTTTATAGTGTTTACAAAAATGATATTCTTGTTATCTTCTACCTTGGACTTTCTGGTTTCTCCTTCATATCCTATCCTAGCATTTATGAGAGGAGACCTTTGAGTGTTTAGAATCGTGTCCAACTATTCAGTGCTTGTCATTCAAGGAGTGTTCATTGACAATTCCCTTTGGGTGTTTTCTAGTTTCTTTCTCATCCATACCACTTCTTCTTCCAATTTATCTTGCTCCTGATGTTTATCTTTAATTTGCTTTAGCAAAATGTCTTCCACCTTCTTAGCTTCTTTAAGTTCTACTTTCAATTGAATGAGGTCTTTTGAATTTGGTACCTCTTTTACACATTTGAAAAGAATGTATTTCTATTTTCTGCACTTAAGTTTAAGGTTGTCTATTTCCTCCAGGGCACTTCTTAGCTCCCCCTCAAGATCTACCTCACCTTATTCCTCATCTTCTAGAAGGATTCCTTCAGACTCTTCCTTGGAAATCAACACAAATTCAGAGGTTCCTTCTTCATTTGAGGATTCATCTGATTTTTCAGATGCACTACTATCTTGCTGAGCATAAAATGATCTTCTATTGAATCTCTTCCCTTTCTGCCAATTATTTGTTTTGGTTTTCTATGTCTCTTGAGTCTGATTCTTTGTTTTCTTAAGAGGACACTTAGATGCATAGTTCCCAACTCTTCCAAAATTAAAGCATTTAAATGGAAGTTTACCTTTATACTTGCCTAAGCCTCTATCCAATCTTCTGACAAATTTGGCCTCTTCTTCATCGGAGCAGAAGCATTTATATTCTTTTTCTTCTTTGCTCTTCTCTGTCTTAAAGGCTGCCTCCCTCACATTTGGCTTCCTCTATGGAAGTCTCATCTCATAGGCTGTTAAGTTTCCAAGTAATTGGTTCATGGTCAATGTTTCCCAATCAGCTGTTTCTTCTATGGCAGAAACCTTAGGGTTAAAACTGGATGGTAAAGATCTCAATATCTTTTGAACAATTACACACTCTCTAATCGTTTCTCCTAGAGCTTTCATGTTATTCACAATTTCTGCAACCCATAAGAATAAGCTGGCAACATCTTCTTCTTCATTCATTTTTATATTTTCAAACTGAGCTCTATAGACTTGCAGCTTGACAGCCTTCACCTTTTTATCTCCCTCATGGATAGTTTCTAATGTATCCCATATTTCTTTGGTAGTATTGTTGTGCATTACTTTGATAAATTCTGCCTCACACAAACCACTTAAGAGATCATTCATGGCTTTTGCATTAGCTACACAATCTAGTTTGGCATCTTTCTCTGAGTCAGACTCCTTTGGGGAATATCCCAATTCCACAGCAGCCCAAAATTCTATTCCTAGAGACATTATGTATGTCCTCATTCTTATTTTCCAAAAGGCATAATTTGTACCAGTGAACAAAGGGGCTTTATTTGTTGAGAATTATTCTAGACTAGCCATCTTGGGGACCTAGGATCTCCTTCCAGTTGTTAAACTGATACAGAAGGAACCTGATCTGATACCAATTGTTGAACCCTTAGTTAAATTGAGAGGGGGGGTGCTGAATCAGTTTAATACATTCATGGAATTTTAAAACTCTCCTTTCGACTTATTTACACCTTCATTTCATCATAAACTTATTATATAATGAGACATCAATCTTAATATGTGAGCAGCAAGTATTAAGCATATTAAATACAGAACATCAACACATAATCATCATGCATATAGAAAAAAAGTATAAGTGGAAACCCATAAGGGAGAAAACCACATCTTGTTATTGTTGTGATGCAAAGGCAAGCTCCAAATCCCTCTCACCACTGATTTTCTGTAGGCTCCAACCTACAGGAGGCTACTACCTCAAATTCTGCATGCTACAATGTGCAAGGCAGCTCCAACTCCCATCTGTTTTCTACAGGCTACAACCCACAGGAGGTTCCTACCTCAACCAGCTACAAATGTACATCTATCAAGCTACAATTTGAAATGGAAGTGCCAAATCCCATGTATTTTCTATAGGCTACAACCCACAGGAGGCTCCTACCTCAACTAGCTACAACTAGACGTCTATCAAGCTACAACTTGATATGGAAGCACCAACTTCCTCACACTAATATGAAAACACACGTTGATTTACCTGGATATCAGCTCTGTTCTATTCCTTCTTAATTGTTGGCCTCCATCCTTCATATCTTCTGTAAATCATCTCTGGATCTTCACACCTTCTCTTTCTGCTATTTCTTCTTCTTACTCTTTCTTAGTTCTTTCTTCATTCTCTCAACCACTTTATGCATATGCTGGTAACATTATTTATAGGGATCACCTCATAACTTTTTTCATTCCACAGGGAATTTGAAAAGAACATGCACGACTCTTTTCCTTCCCCCTTCTCATTTCTTGTCCAACATATTCATAATAGTATAACAGAATGTATACATTTGCGTATTACAGTGGAGTTTTTCTTTGTCTATGGAGACTTGCCTTTGCATCACATACAATAAAATAATTAAATCATTTACATTTGCAAAAAATATATTTCAATTCAACCCTTTCAGCTCTTGGCTTGTTTTCCATTTGTCCTTTATGCTGTTGTCACTGTATTTTTAGTTTTTGCAGTTTCATCATATCAGTTCTGCCTAAGCGTATTTTTCCTTACTTGACCCATCTGGCATGTTTTCAACAGTGCCACCAAATCTCCTTTTGCCCGAATCTGCCTCTTTTGCTTGTGCCCACAACCTTTAATTTTTTTTTCAAAAACCATCGTTTCCGCGTCAACCATTGTTTTGCACGAGTGTCAGGTCCTTACCCGAGCCTTTCTACCTGTTAGTGCCTAAATCCACCTTAGGCTGAAATAAGGCAGAAGAAGGAAAACACCAAACCATGCTCAGCCTCCTAGCTAGCCCTACGAGGACAGGAGAGGGCTCTCTCCGGGTCAACTCAGTAAAAGATGTCCAATGAGGCCTATGATGACCTATAATGAATACAGATTTTAGGCTAGTAAATAAATATGGAAGAGGTAGTTTAATGAAAGACTGAGTTTACAGGGTTGTATGGGACAAAGAACAACATGAGCAGAGAAATTAAATCAAAGACACAGATTATCTCATGAGGCAAGATAGGCAGTAGTTTAGTAATCAAATTTGGAATTATATGGAGTGGAAAGACTGCTGAGAGGACGAAAAGGGCATATATAATGAATCCTTTTCAGACAGAAGAAGATACACAGAAACATGAAAACTTTCCCAAGGCAGAGCAATAAACATGGATTCTACCTTTCCTACTTAAAAACATTCAACTGGAGATGATTATGAATAAACTGTAAAACATAACAAGATACATATGAAACAGAAAGAAGAAACATATGCTAAACTCACGCCACATGAATCTCATAAACCAGAGCTGCAACCTTTCATTAATTCTCTGTCAAAGCTGTACAGTGAAGTGCTGAGTGTTTCTCCCACACTTTTTTCCAGAACTCCCCATTTTACAAATGATTTACAATAATAAATAAGCCCCCATCTGAGAAAATAGATTGACCAAAAAAGGAATTGTTTAATCATCATTAACAAACAAAAGCTGAAAGCCAACCACCTATTCTGAAAAGGAACAGCGCTGCATTTTGTTTGTTGATAACCAATAAGGAAGCAAAAACTATAGCTGTAGACCCTTTGAATTGCAACTGAAGATAAAAATATACCATGCAATCCGATTGCTCTGTTGTGATAGATATCTTCGTTTAATTTGGGTTTGACTGTCTATTCGCTTCCATTTACCGTTTGGAAAAACCATTTTTAATAAAAATAGCTTTTAAACTAAAATTCCGCCTTTAATAAAGGGAAGATTGTATGATTAATGAACGATCCCAGCTGCAATTTTGTTCCTTGCACATCTTTGCCTGTTTTAGGAAATTGGACAGTGTTTCATCCTCATCGGAGTCATAAAGTGGGATATTCTCTACGAAGTACCTTTCATCATTGTCTTCCCATAGATAAACATCATTATGAAAACCATGAGACTTCGCCCCAAGAAATCCACATAGACATCGAACTTTGGCACCACCATACCACTCAAAATCATATGATAACTCTGTTCTACATGGGATGTCTGGCTCTGCAAAAAATTCCAACCCGACCTTCTCCGAGCACTGTTCATTTCCGAGTTTCACAATCTGGTTCACAAGAATGGTTAATGAATCGAGCAATGCTACCCTTTCTAATGGCATCAATTAATTTTGATTTATTAAGAGATATGATAAATCATTTTTCAACCTGTCAAACGCTGTTTCCTAACAATTTCAAAATTTCATAAACCTGCTCGGAGCATAGGAGACAAAAACATATCTGACATGCTTAGTTTTGAATGTCCATCCAATTCGAAAACTTGCTTGGAGTGGAAGAAATGAATTTTATTTTATTTTATTTGAAGGTGTGATGACATTGATCCTTGGCAAAGGAGGACCAGAGTTTCCATGGTGAAGTACATCATGGTGAAAAGATACATTTTATTACAAAAACAAATTTTGAAAATTTCTTATTCAAAACAGAGTTTTGAACAAGAAATGTCCTTGAGCATATTTGATGATAAAAATTTTGAACTGAAAACTTATGGAAAACCTACTCATGGCCTGCGGGCATTATTTAACATCTCAGAAGACTAAACCCTAGACTCAGAAACTAAATGACTCTTTTTGACCAAAACAACTTCTATGACTGTAAATGACATGAACTGAAATTCGATGAATTTTGAGAAGATTTGACCAACCCAGAAGGTACAAGCATGAGGGAAAATGAATGAGCAAAACCTTTCCGTCAGACAATGGCATGCCCCTAGCGAAATGCAGATGAATGAGCAGAATGAGACACCTAAACAATGAAATGCAAAAATAGAAATGATCTCTGACGGAGGGCTGTAATGACCAACTCTAACATTGGCTCCAATGGGGATGGTAGCTCCTTGGAGGTGCCATGAACGACAGATCTTTGCGAGAGCAGACCAGTGCCTTATCCATTGGGCAATGGAATAAAAAACTCAAGCTGAAATGCATGACTGAAAACTGATGACTTGACGACAAAAAATGACTCTCACTCAACTAAGAACTGACTCAATACTTAAACACAACCGACAAACTCGAAAAGATGCTCAAAATGGAGCTTATTCATCAAAACCTACTCTAATTGTTCCATTCATCACCTGATCAAGTGAAATGAAACAACCAATGCAACCATGTAAGTATTGCAGCTGCTGTTTGGATTCTCCGCAAGTGCTTGTTTATGAACAACAAGAGAGAACTATTGAAAGGCAACTCCCATGAAAAATTGTGAACAGATCCATTGAATGATATGGATTCTCTATCCGCCTCCAAAAACACTGCATAAGGATCTTGAAATTCATGCTACATAAGGATCTCAAAAAGCACACTAGGACTTAGCTCATCCAATGGATTACTTCTTTTCTCCTCATACCATTAATTCAAACTTTTATCTGAGCTTTGTGATGAGCTTTGTGACGAGACTCCTACTAAAAATGACAAAGAGACTGGCTGCCGGATCAAGTCTATATCAGCACACGTTTCAACCTTACATAGAGTCAATGGAGAAAGAATTTGACTGCAAACATCATCCAACACATCAACAATAGGATCATCAAAAACTTGAGAAGACTGCTGTGATGTATCCATTGAAACTATCTGACATCCTACTAGCTGTTCATCTTTTTCCTTAGAGATATTATGAAGATTCTGCCTTATAAACTGAAATGCTTCGAAAAAAAAGGGTAAAAAATCCTCTTGCATCATTAAATCATGTATTTCAGCTTCCACGACTTCATCTGTAATCTGACCTTCAATTTCATTTGGTGGCTGCAAATCTGGAGCTACAGGCTGCTCATTTGAAGATTTACTATGCAATTTTTCTCTCAAAAACTGAAATGATTCAAAGCAAAATGGTACGGAGTCACCTTGTATCATTTGATCATATGTGCCAGCTTCCATGGCTTCATCTACAACTTGACAATCAATGGCTTTCGGGTGCTGCAAATCTGAATATGGGAAGTCTTGAACAAAGTTTTCATTGCGCTCAAGATGGTCCAGATCAAGGCTTGTTGGCAGTTGATTTCTGATTGCATGAAATAAGAGTTAGGTGTATGTTTGAAAATGATGAATTGGTGCTTGCCTTTCAATACCAAATATGCCAAATGTATCAAGGATGAAATGAGGGACTGTGGGAAGTATAAACAGTGGGCTAAAGGACTGTCAAATGAGATATAAGTGTGAGGACAGTCACTGTTTGGGGAATTTAGGGATTTGGGGATTTATAAGTGCTGTGGTTTAGGAGCGAAGAAATCAAAGAATTGAAATGGTGAAATGTAACCCTATATCCCCATCAAAATTTGCTCTTAAGGTTTGAAAGAGGTGGTTAAAACTTGAAACGTTGGTGCTCAAACTCTCATTCTATTGTAATTTGTGCTCTTGTCATTGTTATCCTTGGTATCACTGCTATTATTGTCACACTGTCATACCACTGTCCCATATCCCTCATTCCCTTTTGTTCCCATGTGGTAAGCCTCAAACCCTATCATTCACTATCCATTGAAAAAGCCCAATTTCTACAACATTTGAGGACTGCCTCTATGTCCTTGTTTTCACATATATGTTGCCATTTCATTGACTCTTATTCCTAAACTACCCCCCATCACTATCACCTATTCCACATCACTTATAAATCCCCAAATCCCTAAATATATTTTATGGACTGCAAAATAACTAATGATGCTTAATGATAAGCAAACCAATAATCTTTCCAATCATACAAGAAACAAACAACGACCTAATGAACTCAAAGAATCAAGGACTCAACCAAAATTTCACTTTTACTACTTTAAGTATGGGATGGAATTTTGCACATGACAAAGAAACTAACACCAAACAAACACAATTTTATGCACATAGTGTAAGAGGATGACCTTAGAGATCAGGAAACACTAGGCCTTTTAGAAAAACCCCAAAAATTTTCAAATTTAAGGACCAATGCTACTGTACATAGAAAAACTCGTGCTGACAAGGTCTTCAATGCTACTTTAGACCCCAAAACTCGTGTTGAAAGCGCTACTTTGCATAGCAAAACTCGTGCTATTCTATGAAACTGCATGAGTGTGAGGAGACAATGGAAGGCAGGGTTTTCATCATGACTATACTTATAAATATCTGTGCTGGCAGTGCAACTATGTCTGAAAAAAGATGCGCTGATCGAGGAATGCTCAGGAAAATCAATCAAAGCTTAAGCATAAACCTAGACCCGATAATTTATATGATAAACTACTCAAAGTACAGAGTCAAAAGAAATCACAATCAAGGACTATTGACTAGTTGGCCAAACTAAGCATGGAGACAAAAAATGAGAAGAGGGTGAAAATGGTGTAGGCTCCCCAGTGGATTTGCCAATTTGTTTCACAGGAAAATCCCTTCTTCAGAAAGAAGTGATCCCTCTATCCAAATGAGTGGGTATAGTAACAACCATGACAAAGGATATAATCATGCCTAGTTTAATATTGAAAAGTAAAGTGAGAGAGGGAGATTGGCCTACCTCGCTCCTTATCCAGTCATTTCTTCGATGTCGATGTGGATCCTTTTGCTTCTAGGCTCGTTCTTCACTGTGCTTTCCACATCTGAATACCTGTGAAGAATATCACATGACTAAAGACGAAAGATACATAGTATATGCATTTCAAAGAAAACTACATGATGAATCAAGGAGTATCGTGCTAAACCAATTAATATTAACATATTTATGGGAAGCAAAGTATACTTTGTATTATAAAATGATGAAAGGAAAGATTACAGCCAGTGCCTTATTGTTGAAGGCCTCCTTCAGAGTGGTAATCCAAGTCCAAGCCACACTCTTCAATCTCTTCTGCTTCTTCATCAAATCGACATCATGTGGGCGGGGTCAGGCAGAAGTAAGGCCAACAATGACCAACCAAGACTCACTAGCATGGCACTCTCTTATAGCAAAGTCGAGGAGGTTAAGGATCCACTAATGAGGGGGAAAGGCCTTATGTCAAATATAAAAATCTTGGGAGATAAGGTCAAGGGTAAAAAATGGGAGTATTCGACCACATCCTCAACCAAAAAGTACCAGAACTTTGTTCTCGAGAATTCTAGAGGCCGAAGCTTCTGCTCCATTTTTGGAGAACCTGCCTGAAGAGGACGAGTGCGACTTTACTGTTGAATTCCCATGCTGGAAGCGTTGTTGACAGGATAGGGACAGGGTGACAAGTGAGATCTTATTAAGGGGAGGACCTCACCGGGCTTGCAAAACAAGGCTTTTTACAAAATTTGCAGAAAAGCTTAAGGCATTTTTCTTTTAGGTCTTCAGGGATATCTTAATCATGTTTTCCAGGATGAACAATTTTATACAACTTTTGTTGCTTTGCGATGTTTGTGACATGAGCGACACAAAAGACACCACTTGGGATAACAATTGAGGAATTCGACAAAATACTATGTAACATGAAGTAACTAATAGGAAATACGTTATTTACTTGATTATGAGTATTTTTCAAGGATTTTACTTTTGGATAAAAAAATACTACACAAATATCTAAAAATTATTTATGAACATTGGAACCATATCCATAAATTATAGCATAAAATATGTGATGCAATTATCCACATGGTATTATATCATGTAAAGGCTACCATAATTCCTTCAAATTTTGGTTCAATCACATGTTTGGAAAATATTTTTTTAATAATATTGAAAAATAAATATTTATTTTTCAAATTTAAACATTATAAGTTGCAATGGTCAATTCTAAACTAGTAATGATCAAATTTCTAAAGTCCTACCTTGACAAGGAATTTTAATGATTTTGTAACCATATTTAAATTTAATTAATAATCACGTATAAACTTAATACTTACAATAAACTTACAATATAACAATATTCTTAACTATGGATATTCACTCCCACTTTATGTAATGTTCCTTGTAGGAAATTTACTAGAGGTAATCAATATGTACTAGAGGAACTACAAAATTATCAACAAACACATGAATAACTAATAAAAAGAACACTAACTAATAAAAATAACAATAAATACTATAGCCATACTCACAAATTTTGTATCCAACAATAAAAAGTGCAACAACAATTAGGGAAAACTGGAACTTTATTAATTTTTTTCATTGAATTTGTCATACAAAGGGAGGGTCTAGAACTTGGACCCTCTCAATTTTTTTTTTGAAGATTAAACCCTCACAAATTCTGCTCTGATTAAAATCAGATCTCAGCCCAAGCAATAGTGAACCCAGCTTCAAAAGAGAGTCGACCTTCTTAGAAACAATGCAAGCTCAATTGGATAGATCGACCTCTAGAAAAGAACTTGGCTCAACAATTAGATTCGGCCCCTTAACAATAATCTCACCCTCCAACAATGCAATTCAGGTTCTAGAAATAAATTCGACCTGAGTAGAGTTTTATCCTTTAACAAATGACGATTTTTCGCCCTTTTGAAAAATAAACTTGGCCCAAAATATCATTTTGAAATAAGGATAACACGACCTCAACAAGATGGATTCAATCTCCAAAATGGATGATCAGATTCAACTTCCAGTGGCGAGCAATAAAAATAAATTCGACCTCCAAGGGGAGGTAATTTTGGCCTTCTGGAAATGCAAGTTACGCCTCCATTTAGATTGTCAATTTGACCACCTTAGGGTTGATACTTTCAGTGTCCTTCAGTAATTCCATCTGACCTGTTGGAGAAATCACAGTGGAATTCATTAAACAATTAATACACAACAGATTTAATCAAGCACATAAAGACACAGTCATTAACGTGGTTCACCCAAACCTCCTGGGCTACGTCCACACAACAAGCATCGGCAGTCTTTATTAACCAAAACAGGAGATTACATAATTCACACACCCACACACTCCAAAACAAACGTATGGATACCTGTTATATAGCAGGAGAATCTAACAGCCTCATAAATCCTCTCAAATCAAATTTAGGATGCATTAACTCCCTCCCAACAAACTGGAGCTAATCTAGGAACTAATTCCTAATTTTTGTCACCTACTGAGATTTTTCCTATTTTATTTAGAACAGAAAATCTCAACAATCTCCACCTTGACAACAATTAGCCTGATGCCCTGTTATTATTATTTTATCTCTTCTGCAAGCCAAGAGAAGCCAAACACCAACGCAGCTTCTCCAACAAAAATGGTTTCGTGAACATGTCTGCACAGTTTTCCTTTGTATGCACCTTTTCAAGAGAGACTCCCCTTTCAGTAATAACCTGTCTTACAAAATGGTACTTAATTGGAATATGCTTTGATTTACTATGATAGGCCGGATTCTTAGCCAAATGTATTGCACTTTTACTATCACAAAGTAACCTGATGTTGTCCTGTAACCTACCAAACTCACCAAGCAAACCTTTCAACCAAACCGCCTCTTTGCAAGCATGAGAAGCAGCAATGTATTCTGCTTCAGTAGTGGATAAAGCAACAATGTTCTGTAGCTTTGAAATCCAGCTGATAGCTCCACCTGCAAGAGTAAAGACGTACCCTGAAGTTGACCTTCTCTTATCCAAATCACCTGCAAAATCGGAATCAACATATCCACAAACAAATTCACTACTCTTATTGTAAGTGATACAATAACTACTTGTGCCTCTCAAGTACCGACGCACCCATTTCACTGCTGACCAGTGTTCTTTCCCCGGATTTGCCATGTACTTGCTGACAACCCCAACTGCATGTGAAATATCTGGTCGAGTACAAACCATCGCATACATCAAACATCCTACTACATTAGCATATGGAATTTGAGACATATAATCCTTTTCTTCATCTGTATTAGGACATAAACCCGAAGAAAGCTTGAAATGGGAAGCGAAAGGGACTGAAACAGGCTTCACATTGTTCATACCAAACCTCAAAAGTATCTTCTCAACATACTTCTGTTGTGATAGCCATAGCTTACCATTACTCCTGTCTCTGAAAATCTCCATGCCCAAAATCTGTCTTGCTGCTCCTAGATCTTTCATGTCGAATGTCCTTGCCATCTGAGTCTTCAACCTGTTGATTTCATCAATGCTTTTGCTTGCTAAAAGCATATCGTCAACATACAACACTAAGATAATGAACATGCCATTTTTCAATTGCTTGAAATACACACAATGATCATATTCACTTCTAACATATTTCCGACTCAACATGAAAGAATCAAACTTCTTATACCACTGCCGAGGCGACTGCTTCAGGCCATATAATGACTTCTTGAGCCTGCAGACAAATTTCTCATTGCGATGCTGAACAAACCCTTCCAGTTGTTCCATATATATTTCCTCATCTAAGTCTCCATGTAGAAAAGCAGTCTTAACATCTAGTTGCTGTAACTCTAAATCAAACAAAGCAACTAAAGCTAACACAATTCGAATTGAAACTATTTTAACCACTGGTGAAAAAATCTCATGAAAGTCAATACCAGCTTTCTTAGAAAACCCTTTTGCAACCAGTCGCGCTTTGTACCTGTCCTCCGTATCATTCACACCCCGTTTCAGCTTGTAAACCCATTTACACCCCACATTTTTCCTGTCTTTCGGAAGCTCAACCAGATCCCACGTACCGTTCTTACTCAAGGCCATCATTTCGTCCTTCATGGCTGCTTTCCACTTGTCACTATTCGAACCTTCTATTGCTTCCTGATAGCACAGAGGTTCATCATCGTTAGCGGTCAAAGCAACTGAAGTAACATAATCATCATACCTTTTCGGAACACGTTTTATCCTTGTAGACCTCCTTAAAGCTGTTTCTGGTTGACTACCATCTGTAGGAACTTCTTCATGACCAGCATATGAGACCTGTTCACGCTCTATATCTGAACCCTGTTCATAACTAGTATCTGAAACCTGTTCATGACTAGAATCTGAACTATGGTCATCATGACTATCATTAGAAGTGCTGTCAAACTGAATGTGTTGAAAATCAAATACATCATCCTGTTTCAATTTACTACCTACATCTAACTGTACAAGAGAGGATTCATCAAACTTTACATCTCTGTTGATGATGATTTTGCGGGTAGTAGGATCCCACAATCTATATCCCTTTGTTCCAACACCATACCCAACAAAGATATACCTTTTATACTTTGGATCTAACTTAGTTCGCTGATGTTTAGGCACTAGAGCATATGCATCACAACCAAACACTCTGAGTTTAGAATAATCACAAGGGTGTCCTTTCCATACCTCTTGCGGAATCTTGCAGTCGATCGCCGTCGATGGAGATCGGTTTATCACATAACAAGCTGTTGCCACTGCTTCCGTCCACAACTCCTTCTGCAACCCGGCGTTACTCAGCATACTCCTTGCTCTCTCTAGAAGAGTCCTGTTCATGCGTTCAGCAACTCCATTTTGCTGAGGAGTATAAACCGTGGTCTTATGTCTCTCGATCCCTGCATCCTTGCAATAGTTGTCAAACTCCTTGGAAGTAAACTCACCACCATTGTCAGTTCTTAAACACTTTATTGTTCTACCAGTGCTGTTTTCTACCAATGCTCTAAACTGTTTGAAAACTGAAAAAACATCAAACTTCCTTTTCAACATGTAGACCCACACTTTCCTAGAAAAGTCATCAATAAATGATACAAAATACGACGAACCACCATATGACGCTGTAGGAGCTGGACCCCAAACATCTGAATGAATATAATCAAGTATCCCTTTACTAGTATGTTTGCCTGTTTTAAATTTTTGTTTACTTTGTTTTCCGAACAAGCAATGCTTACATAAATCTAACTTTCCAGACCTTAGATTAGGAAGTAATTTGCGATCAACCAAAATTTTCGACCCTCTTTCACTCATATGGCCCAACCTTTGATGCCATAGGCGAATGGAATTACTGTCATGTTCAGACACCGTAGACACATGAACTGACCCTGTTCTTCCTTCTAACTGAAACAGATTTCCTACTTTCTTAGATTTCATTACTAGTAAAATACCTTTATAGATTTTCATAACTCCACCTTGAATTACAGTTTTATATCCATTCATGTCAAGTGCTCCTAATGAAATCAAATTTTTTCTTAAATCTGGTACATGCCTCACATCAGTTAATATTCTAGTCGTGCCATCAAACATTTGCAGTTGTATACTTCCTATCCCAACAATATTAGATGTGACATCATTACCCATGTACACGACTCCATCATTAACTGATCTATACGTCTTAAACCATTCTCTATGAATACACATGTGGTTTGATGCACCTGAATCTAACAACCAATGTTGATCATGATTTGACATATTAACAGACAACACTTCGTCGCTCATACCTGAACCAGATGCCGAACCTGTATCTGTCGCATTTGCCTCCTTCTTCTCTGTCGAAGAGTCTCCTTTCTTCTCTGTTTGCTGTCTCTTCCAGCAGTCTTTCTTCAAGTGCCCCGATTTGCCACAAAACCAGCACTTTACTTTGCTCTTCTTCCCTTTCGACTTTGAACGTGAATCGCTGCGCTTACCTGAGCGTCTTTCTCTAGAACGACCTCTAGCCATCATTGCCTCTGATGTAGAGGTGTCAGCATTCGACTTCTTCCTCGTCTCCTCAGACAACATGGCTCCAACCACATCGTCAATCTCAAGGACAGCTGCATTACTGAAGCTTATGGAAGTAACAAAGTGATCCCACGATTCAGGCAATGTACACAATAGAGTTATTGCCTTATCCTCTGAATCAAATTTTACATCTAGACTTTGTAATTGTACCAAAAGAGTATTGAAAACATTCAGATGGTCAGTAATCGAGGTACCTTCCTTCATCCGCAAACCATAAAGCTGTCGCTTCAGGAGAATCCGATTTGTCAAGGATTTCGTCATGTAGAGCTTCTCAAGCTTCGACCACAAGCCTGCGGCGGTCTTCTCTGACACAATATTGAATAGAACGTCATCCGCCAGACATAACCGAATTGCGCTCAGAGCTCTGTCATCTAACTCATCCCATTCATCCTCCGTCAAGGAAGAAGGCTTTTTGCTTTTCCCTAACAGCGCTTTCGCCACGCCTTGTTGTACCAGGAGATCATGCATCTTTACCTTCCAGATCTCGAAGTTGTTTTTGCCATTGAACTTCTCAATTTCAAACCGGGCATTTTGAGTTTTCGCCATCTTGTTTCAGCAAAAAAACACAGTAATCTCCAAATCCAATTTTCAAATAAAGAATGCCCTTTTAATTAAAAAATGCCTTTAAAAAATTGCCATTGCCTTCCTTTAAGTGCCTCTCACTGCCTTTTAAAAAAAAAAAATTATCCTTGACCTTTGCCTTTGCTGTTTTAAAAAAATTTCTGCAATTATTTGGATGAAATTATGCCCTTCATTTGGCATTGACTTTGCTCCAAATAAGACCCTTCACCTTTAAAAAAGCCTTTCACTTGCCCTTTTAAAAAAAAATATCCTTGACCTTTAACTTCATACCATATGCAAATGGTAATTTACATATTAAATTTCAAATCGATTTCTTATAATTCACCCTTCTTATATAATCGATTTACCATATGCCTTTAAAAAAAATATCGATTTTCAATACAATCCAAATCGATATATATAAATCGCTTTAAACAAAACACTTTTAAATATATATATCGATTATTATATTTGACCTTTTTTTTTTTAAAACTCCAAAAGTCGATTTATGAAAAACAATAACATCGATTTTAAATCGACTCCAATAGCATCGACTTAAAGCAATTGCATACCAAATTGAATATAAAAAATGATTTATTAATGCCCTCACCCAGCGTTTTAAAAAACTTCAAATCGACTCTCTGTCTCATAACTGCAAATTGACTTTTAGACCCGTTTCAAAACGTTCCAAAGAAAATAATATCAACTCACAGCATTGAATAAACACGTTCAACAGTTGGACAGTGCGCTCCACCTCCGCGCAGGACGTTCACAGACTTGGGCCCGTCCCTTCTCCGCTGCGCGCTCTATCAACGCTGCCAACACCAGCCTTCTCTCTGCGATATGTAACTATGCAGGGAGGAATATAAAACAGCAATGTCATTCACCCCCTTCCACAGCACCAGCAGCGAATAGACTATCCGCCACACCAGCACGCAGGTATTAGATGACTATCGCCCCCAACCACGCAGCAATCCTCCACGCACAGCAATATGTAGCTTTACTTCAATGAATAAACCAGCAACGTCAACGTCGCTCTCCAACATGCTCTGATACCATTTGTTGGAGCTAAGACGCACCACAGATTAAAACATATATGCAGCAAATTGAAAAACCACAACAACAGCATATAAACCAAGCACATAAAGACACAGGCATTAACGTGGTTCACCCAAACCTCCTGGGCTACGTCCACACAACAGGGCATTGGCAATCTTATTAATTCAAACAGGAGATTACAAACTCTCACACCCACTCCAAAACAAACGTATGGATACCTGTTATATAGCAGGAGAATCTAACAGCCTCATAAATCCTCTCAACTCAAATTTAGGATGCATTAACTCCCTCCCAAAAAACTGGAGCTAATCTAGGAACTGATTCCTAATTTTTGTCACCTACTGAGATTTTTCCTATTTTATTTAAAACAGAAAATCTCAACAGAGTGTTAATTCCTTTATCATATAGCTGAATTTGAATGGATCATAAATTTAATATTAACAAAATTTTTTACCACATTTTAACATCTTTGCTCATTACTAAAGCCAATACCATCTATTAAATCAAAGGAAAAAAGTTAATTCAACACAAAGAATGAAAAATCTTACTAGATTTTTTTTTTTTAATTTCTTTTAATTAAATATTTATAAAATGAATATTTAAAAGGAAAAACCATATTTTATAAATATATTATTTTTTTGGACAAATATTTCCACATCAAAGTTGTAATATTTGAAAATAGAATTTTAATAGAATTTTATTATAATTTTTTTATCATATAAAATAAAAAATATCATAAAATATAATATTAATATTAGTATATTATAATATTAATATTATTAAATTATAATATTAATATTATTAAATTTAATATAATATTAAATGTATTACCCTATAATATATATTAATATATCAAGATATGTTTGAAATATGGTTTTTTATCTCTAATTTGTAAAAAAATAACTTGGTAATAACAAAGTAAAGTAATATATTATGTTATATAAATTCTTATTTGAATTATAAATTATTACTTATTATTATTGTTTAAATAATTATTTATAGTTAATTATTTGGATTAGCTTACTAATTTTTATTTCTTTTACTTAATTGCATAAAAGTTGGAATCTTTGTGTTTTTTTTTTTTTTTTTTTTTAAATGTTTTCTATTACTCTAAATGATTACATCAACTATAACCTAATGTTATTAGGATTTAAAAATCTTGTTATTCTTGAAAATGTTTTTGTAAATTTGACAAAGAAACTTTCATTTGGTTTATTTACAAAAATATATGTTATTATTTTAAAAAAATAGGTTTTATAAATTTTTATTTGAATTATAAACCATTACTTATTATTTAAATGATTATTTATAAATAGTTATTTATTATTATTTATTTTTATTGAATTTTAACTATAAAATAAGATAGAGAGAGAAAATTAAGTTTTTTTTCTCAGTCTTAAATGTAGAAAAGAGGAATTTAAATACTAACGTTTTAATTTTTAATTTTTATTCTTATTTTTATCCAATATAAGAAAAAAATCACAAAATTTAAAAATACAAATTGATACAAAATATAATATAATATTGGTATAAAGTAAACATTTAAAATTCATATTTAATATATAATTTTCTTTTAATCAATATATTTAATATTAATTCAGCTATATAAATTATATTTTTTATTTTTATTTTTTATTTTTATCAAATAAAAGGAAAAATCACAAAATTTAAAAATACAAATTGATACAAAATATAATACTTGTATCAAGTAAATATTTTAAAGTCATATTTAATATATAATTTTCTTTTAATCAAGATATTTAATATTAATTGAGCGATATAAATTAAATGGCTTTTTGTAAAGTCTATTTATAAAAGGTTAACAATATTTACCATCATAAAAATTATAAGGATAAAAAAATTTCTTTTGCAACTTAATATATATCTCTATTAACATGATTTCTATTTTACCATATCTTCCCCTAATCATAAAAGCTACAAGGACAAGAATTTTAATTATTACAATTAAACACTAGAACCTTTGAGTCTGTTGGTTTGTAACCCAAATATACATAGAGTATTAACACTCCCAACATAACCTATTTACTATTCCAATATAACCTACTTAATTCACGCATTACTGAAGTACTATTCTGAAGGGACATAATTTGATTCATATCTATTACTGTACAAATTATTATATGACTAATTATTAACACTTGATTGAAGGTTTGGTTGTCATGCCAAATTGCCACAAGTGCGATTTCCAAGGCGTTGATTTGGTTGACTACATTTGTATTGATTTTTTTAAAGTTTATGTTTAACTACCGCATCACCTAGTTGGTGTACATGAGGTCATCTCTTAACTCAGCAGATGGGAAATTCATAACCCTCAGATCATTGAAAATCCAATGGTTGGTAGAGAGTTAGGGGTGGTTATGGTGTAACCTTACCCACCAAACCCTAACCACTTTTCATTTCGCCTCCACGCTCTGCTAGGCTCTGCAATTTTTCGCCTGGTTCATGGCTCGTTCTGTTGTTATCTTGCACAGTGGTGAGGTAATTTCCTTCACACTTCTCTCTGGCCTTCCGACAATGTCTTCTTCCACTTACTGTTCTTTACTGTGCTCGGTCACTGTTTTATTCTCGGTGCTGAGAGGGTTTCGCTGGTTGTTTACAGTCGTGGTGACTTGATTGTGCTTGCACATTGACTATGATGTTGCTCCTGAGTGTTCTTCCCCATTCTGTGACCTTGCATCTACTGGAAATGTTTTTTCGACCACGTTTGAGTTGACCCAAGTAAGGCCTCACTACTATGCCAGGTTTAATGAATAAATTATTATTATTATTTATGTAAATGCTCATAAAGTCTTTGAAATTTGTTCTTACTCCTCAGGGTTTAACATTCTCGATTTACATTTGCCTGAGAGGTAATTTTTCGTGCAGGTCCTATGCCTGCACATTATTTTTATCTTATTGATCTTCTGGGTAACTCTTTAAATGATATTTTCTTATTGTTTTAATGTCTGTGGTTATGGCATGTAACGTTTCCTCCAAACCCTACCTCTTACAACACCGCTAGCATTGGCTTCAACTAGCCTGTGATGTGCCTTCTATGTATTGTTTAGGTACCTGACTCCTTTGGCTATCTCTGTCGAGATGTTCTCAAACCTTTTCGTAATTGATATGATTATGTTATGAGGGCTCTGTAATTTTAGTTCTTATTGAAGTTGTTTTAGATTTTTGGACAGTTTTAGCCTGCCGAGGTTTTTTTAAAAGAAAATATTGTGTTATAACTTTGCTTATGTTTTGGAAAAGGAGGGTTTCTAATCCCATTCTAGTCCTCAGAGGACATTGCATCTTTTGTTTATAACTTGTAGCACGTGTTTCCTTTTATTTTGGCCCTCAATAATGTTTCAGTAATATTCTGACCATATAGATACTGTCTTCAGTGTTTATAAATTATTAATCTTGGATTGTGCCACAAATTGGTATTTTCGCCTTGCATGTGGAATCTACATTGTTCATCTTACAATGCAACTGAAATTGAATTCTAAAATCACCCCATGGAGGGAAATATATGGTTTTCATGTTTACTTCTAGAAATACAAAATGGTTCATACCGATTGGGGTTTTCTCTGTGTAATTTATTTTAATTATTATATACATATATACGATGTTAGCTTAAAATCTTTCCAGTGATTACGTTACAGTTGTCATAATTATATTTTCTTTCCAGGTCATTCTCTCAGAATAGTTGTTCTGTTATTACTACCTATTATTATCCATAGTGTTCTATTCTTTTACTGTAATGATAATACCTGACATCGTGAATTTAAGCTATTATGTTTTTCTTTTGTCTTGTACTCTAAATAACACTTCTGCTGTTCGAATTTTACATTTAGTACATTCCTCTTTTCTATATTTTTTTAATAAGTTTTTCCCCAAGTTGTTGAGACCACCTGTAAATGAGAGAGGGTTTTCTCCCCACCCCCCAGTCCATGTACGTGTATCCCTCTTCAGGGCAGACTATCGTGTCTGGAGTCTTACTTCAAATGGACTAACTGTTCCGTCAGTCATTTCCTTCACTACAAAATTTTCAACCTAATTATCAAAAAATTTCAATTTCAATCATATTAGACTTTCCTCTGCAAATAAGGGTGCAATTTTCCGAACTGGAGATATTCAATCTAGTGCTAGAGAAGTTTAGAATTATCAAGAATTGAATATTCCACTCTAAACTTGTACAGTGCTATTAATCAATTCATAATAGGATTATTATACTCGATCCTTACATCATACAGAGATTATTTCCAGAATAAATTACTTATAATACAAAGGAACTCTTAATTCTATCCCTTTCCTGTTTATAGTACTTATTTCATATGAACAGGGTTGATGGTATCCTCCCAACCATGAGAGAGGCTATTACATCCTCTACTCCCCCTGTGCTCCTCGCCAGAGTAATATTATTTAGCATTTTATCTCGAGAGAGACCTCAAGACCATCGTCCAGTCTCTCCTCCAATTATCAGGTTTTTACCAGAGTTCCACTGGCTCCAACCAGCTCTTGACACTTTCACCTTCCAGCCTTCTTTTTATCTTTTTCATTTTGTACAGAACCCCTTTTCCTCATCAGGGTTTTATTTTTATTCCCATAGGAAATGTAACTATCAAATAAATTCTTTTAATCTAACCACTTTTGTATCTTGGACACTTAACCATATTTTATGGAAACCACTCCATAATTAATCTTTATATAAAAAAGGAATTAAAATTTTGTTCATATATTTCTTAACATACTTATTAAGCTAGTTTAACTTAAAAAATTCAAATGTATCAATTAAAAATAACATAACAAATCAAATCAAAGTGTTACATCTTCCCCCACTTGAGGTAAACACCATCCTTGGTGTTTTATTCCATTCCAGTGAATAATTCTAGATAGGCCTCTCGTATGAATCTTTTATCTTCCCAAGTAGCCGCCTATGGGCCAAAGTGCTTCCACTGCACTTTAACTTGGGTGATGGCTCACCTCCGAAGCGTTATTTCTCTCTGCTCAAGAATACGCTGAGGTTTTACCAGAAAATCGTCGTCCGGTTCGACCTGCAACCAACAAAGATTAGAATTATTCAAGGTACTAATTATCTCCTTTAGGACTCTTAGTATCCAATTCAATCCTACCTGAACGTTTTGCCAATGTATTATGTGCTTTGGGTCATGCATATATATTTTCAATATGGACACATGAAACAAATTGTGCACCTGTATGTGTCCCGATAAAGCTAGCTGATAGGCCACTAGTCCCACTCTTTCCAAGATTTGGAAAGGTCCACATAATTGAGGGGCCAAATTGGCGCAAGTATCCCACCTTAAGGTGCTCTTCTTGGGTCTAATTCTCACATAAAAATGATCACCCACTTGAAATTCCTGGTAGGTCCTCTTTCTATCTGCATACACTTTCTGCCAATCCTGGGCAGATTTTAGATTTTTTTGGATCTTATTTACTTCTTGTTCCATCTCAGTCAACATTTTAGGCCCAAGCATTATCTTGGTCTTTGGGCTACTCCAGTTAATGGGTGTTCGACATTGCCTACCATATAATGCCTCAAAGGGACTCATCCTGAGGGATTCTTGGTATCCATTATTGTAAGAAAATTCTACGAGGTGTAAATAATCTTCCCACTTCGTATATTGTTGCATTACATACATCCACAAAATATCCTCCAAAATTTGATTCACTCATTCTGTCTGCCCATCTGTCTGTGGATGGTACACAATATTGAATTGAATTTGTGTGCCTTCCAAAAATTGGAGGTGAACTTTACATCCGTCTGAGATAACTGTTTTCGATATACCATGTAATATAAACACTTCCCTCATAAAGATATCAACAATATGTATGGTTTTATAATTTTACTGTACTGGAATAAAGTGAGTTTCCTTTCTCAATCGATCAACTACCACCATTACCGAGTCATTCTTTCTCTTTGTTTTTGGTAGGCCTGTAATAAAATCTAACGATCTAACTTCCCACTTCAATTCCGGCACGGGAATAGGTTGCCACAACCTTGCTGGGTGTTGATGTTCCACCTTGACCTGTTGAGATTCCAAACATTTAGTAAAATATTCAACAATATTTTTATGCATTGCTGACCAAAAGTAATATTTCCTGATTGTTGTTAACATTTTCTGGTAACTAGGATGTCCAGAATAAGAACTTCAACGATACTCAGCTAAGATCAGTTCCTTTAAACTCATTTGATTAGGAATGTATATTTTTCCTCGAAACGTCAATAGTTGTTCATTGTTGATCTTATAGTCTTTTTTCTTTTCTTTATTTTTTCTGCTTGTTGTGTTTGCTGCCATAGAAACTTATATTCAGGGTCCTGTTCCACAGCCTCCTTCACTTGTTCTTGGAACTTAAATTCCACCTGGTTAAAATAGAGTTCATATACGTAGTGTAATTTTATACTTAAAGCATCAGCAACACAATTTTCTTTTCCCTTAACGTGCTGAATTTTAAAATCAAATTCACTTAAGAATGCATTCCACCTAGCTTGACGAGCATTCAAGTCATTTTGTTTAAAATAACCTGTGAAATTATTGTGATCTGTTTTTAATACGAATATTTTTCCCAATAGGTAGTGCCTCCATACCTTCAACGTGTGCACTAATACAGTCAAATCTAGATCATATGTAGAATATAGTTGTTCATGATCTTTCAGCTTCCTAGACTTGTAAGCCACAAATTTTCTGTCTTGTGTCAATACTTCTCCCACTCCTTTGCAAGCATCGGTGAAAATTTCAAATTCCTTGTTTGGATCTACGGCCTTTAATACAGGGGCAGTAGTCAGTAATTTTTTTAACTGCTTGAAGGTGGTTTGGCATTCGCTAGTCCATTTAAACACTCGTCCTTTTCGTTGTAATGAGGTTATAGGAAAAGAAATCCTAGAGAACCCCTCGATAAAACACCGATAATATCCAGCCAACCCCATGAAACAACGTATGTATTCTACGTTCTTAGGTACTCTCCATTCCATGATAGTCCTTATTTTTTCAGGGACTATCACATACCTTGAGTAGAAATAACATGGCCTAAATATTGAATATGCTCTTAATAAAAATCACACTTAATGAATTTCGCATAAATTTAATGTTCTCTCAACATTATTAATGCCATTTGTAAGTGTTATTTATTCTCTTCCACAGTTTTTGAGTAGATAAGTATGTCGTCAACAATTATTAAAAGAAAGTTATCAAAAAATGGATGAAAGATGCCATGCATTAAACTCATGAATGTTGTTGGTGCATTGGTCAAACAAAATGGTAAATCCAAAAATTCATATTGCCCATATCAGGTACAGAAAGTCGTCTTATATATGTCTTCATCCTTTATCCGTATTTTATGGTACCCAGATCTTAGATCTATTTTTGAAAAGACAGTTGTGTCTTTTACCTAATCGAAGAGATCATCTCTCCATGGTAGCGGGTATTTGTTCCTAACAGTTAGTTTGTTAAGTTATCTATAATCCATACACATTCGCATAGTACCATCTTTATTCTTTATAAACAGTACTAGTGCCCCCCATGGAGACACACTAGGACAGATATATCCATTATCTAGCAACTCTTGTAATTTCATTTTCAGCTTAGTCAATTAAGGTACACTCATTCGATATGGTGCATGTGATAACGGTGCTTCCCCTAGCATTAATTTGATGGTGAAATCAATGCCCCATTTTGGAGGTAATCCCAGTATATTCCCCTGAAATACATCCATAAAGTCTTGTACCACCGATATATTCTCCATCATTGGGGTCTTATCTTTATAATTGGTGAATCCAACCTGAATAACATAAATCTGACAATCTTTTATGATGCATTTTCCCAACTGAGATGTAGTAATAAGACACAACTGAAGTGGTTTCTTAATCCCTTGAAATTATTGGTTGTTCTATCTTCTGCCTTGTAATAAATGATTTTCTCTTTACAATATATTAGTGACCAATGCACTTCCTACCAGTCCATTCCTAGTAAAATGTCATAAGAGCCTAAAGGTAGGATTTTCAATTCAAAATTTATGTGTTGGCCTCCAACTTCTTGGGGATAGTTGGAAACTTTAGCATTAACTCTTCTCTTGGCCCATGTGGCCAATTGTACCAACCAGGGTTTTTAAATTTCTAGCTCTGCAAATCACACCTTTCTACTATCAAGGGATTACATAACTTAAAATGGCACCAAGATCAACCAAAATTGAAACAATTTGGGAATACAGTTTACATTCTAGCTCAATCATGGTTGGTTGATAATCTGCTTATTGATCCTCAAGCGTCGCATTAATTCTTGGTATATTTTGTGCCACGTCCCCTGCAGTAGATTCCTCTTGCAAGTTAGCTGCAATCTCATTCTTCCCATGGTGAGGGGAGTTCTTATAGTAATGTGCTTCACCGCATCCCTGACACTATAATGGCGGTTTCTGGATCTATCCATGATCGGGTCTACTAGAAGCTTCTGTAGGTCTCTCTTTTGCTGGCCACCTGGTCTTTTGTTGGTTTCTGCCCTATTTTCTATTTACTATATTTCTGGTAGGATTCTTATAGTTTCCAGATCTATAAATTCTGAAATTGGAATTATTTTTTTGTACCCTTTTTAGCGGCCAATTCCTACCAACTTCTCCCTTCACCTTGGACTGTTGATAGCACATACGTGATTTTCATATCACCTCTTCCACGATATTTGGATTTAAAAATTGATTCTTTCCTTCATGTGGGTAGGTAAACTACTCAAAAATCATTGTACATTTTGTTTTTCATCTCTCAAGTACGACACATATCTTAATAGGGAGGTAAATTTTGTGATGAATTCATCCATTGTTAGATGTCCCAATATCAAATCGTGAAATTCTTGAGAATTTTCATTGTAAAAGAGCTCGGTTAAGTATTTGTCTTTAAAATACAGTTGGAATTCATCCCAAGTCACATTCTGGTCTTCGATTCCTTGCATGTTTTTGTCTTCGATTCCTTGCATGTTTTTCCCGCAGTTGATAAATAGCCAAGTGAGCTTTCAATTTACTATTATATTCATAGACTTGAAAATATTTATTCATGTTAATTATCCATGCCTCCACTACCTCTTCTACCTCTCCGTCGAATGCAGGAGGTTTAATTTTTCGAAATTCACCATGTAGCTCCACTTTATGTTTTTTCATCTCCTCCAGATCTGAGACATTTGCTAACTCAGGTTCATTATAAGTCTGATTCTTATTGCTCCACTGGGTATGGCTACTCTCTGGCTTATCTTTAGTTTGATGTCATTGTTCACCCTATTCTCGAGAGTTTATTTCAGGGCTCGGCTGAGTTTTTCCTTGATTTTCTCTATCTGAGAGGCTCTTAAGAATCCTTTCTTGTTACCGCATTAGCCTCTCATTATCATTTCTCACCCGAACCATCTCTTCTTGTAATTGTTTCACAGTATCCAATAGTTTACTGGTCTTCCATTATTGTTCTTCGAGTAGTCTGTTGGTTTTTTTATGTTGGTCCATGCTCAGCTGCACCTACTGTTACACCATTTTTTGGTCATCTAACCTACTACCATTAGATGGACCCAAGTACATCATGTAAGACCAATTTTACCCTAAGTACAATTGCTTTCACTATGTAAAATAACTTAATAAAACACATTTATTAGGTTGTTTATGGTCTAAACAGGAAACCCCAAAGGGAAATATTAAACAAATCTATATTTGTTTGATTTCCCTCATGGAATAATAAATTAAACAATAATTTAATTATTATTCCTGGTCATGTTTAACCCAAAACAAAGAAATTAATTAGATAAATCTTTATTTATCTTATTATTTTCTAGGAATAATTATTTAAATCTTATTTAAATAATATTCCTTGTTAAATATGACTAAATCACCTATAAATAATTAAATAAATCATTTATTTATTTTTTATTCACAAATAAAGGGATTTGACCCAAGTCAAATACTTTTTCCCTCCAACAAATATAATAAAATATTCTATAAAAGGTGGATCTATATTTGGTTAATGTTATTTTAATCATGCACCAAGATCTAGAATGACCCAATATTTTGTTATAAATAGGAGGGTTTTTCCTACCATTCTTCACCTTTTGTTGCCTATTAGATCACTCTGGATCTAAACTCTTGGTCTGAATTTGAGCCATTATCATTGTCATATTTTCCATTATTTGCTATGTGAGCTCCCTTTGAGTTCTATCTTTGTCTAGGTTTTCTACACCAACAGGAGAGAGAAATGCTAGATCTGAAGTGCTGAGGACTTCCAAGAACCCATCCCATTGAGGAGAATTGGAAACACCTTCTTGTTTTCCTCCCAGGTGCCCTTAATACAAAAATTCTTTCAAAAGATTGTTCTTGTCTTGTCTATTGGATGTATGGAGCAAAACCTTATTTTTACTGCTTAACGTCTCCTTATGCATAGATCTGGTTTTTTGCAGCACTTGTCTTGATCAACTAACTGCAGATCTGAAGATATTGGCAGCCATATTTGATGTTAGGGCTATAATTTATGCGTAGCTAAAGTGGTCTTTTTTCGTACACTTCGACAAAAGATTCATACTAACAACTAGCGACTCCACACGGGTTTTCAATTACGACCACTGTCTTTTTTCATATTCCTGCATATCCAGCTACTTCAGACCCTAGGGTTTCTTTTCAGCTTTTTGTTGTTCCTAATTTTATGTTGTTTTTCACCTATAAAACCCTAAAACATTAAAATTTCTCACTTCCGCGTGTTTCTGGCCCTATTGTGCAGGTGACAGACATCAACCGCAACTGAGACGGCAACTTTTTTTGGAAATCTGCCGCCGGGACACCCGAAGCTTCAGGTTGCACTTTTCAGCCCAGAAACTGCAACCTGGACTCCAGGTCGCACTTCTCAGCCCATTATCTATGACCTGCAGAGAAAACAGGTCAGAACCTGCGACCTGCCAGTTTTTCTGCTATTTTTCTGCAACTTTTCTGGGTTTTTCTGAAGCTTCTGTCAAGGTTTTCCAGCCTCTGTCTCAGCCCGTTTAGACCTGTTTCTGATATGTTTTGCTCATCTAAGTGGGAACATATCCCCCTAGGGCTTCAGTACCCTCCACTTTTGGTGGAAGAATTTTAACTGTTTCAGGTGTCTGATTTTTCAGAGTTTCAGCCTTCCCTTTTACAGATCTTCTACCTCCTTCTCAGATCCCTTTAAATCAGCTCTTCTCCCTTTCAAATCACCTCTTGTAGTTTTTTTTGGACCTTCCTTTAGGGCCTCCTCCTTGTCCCTTCTACTTTTTTCTTATTTCCTCCTTTTTTACAGCCACCTTGCCTCTGTCTCTCGGCTGTGTTCTGCACCTCTTTTTAGTAGTTTTCTCCTTTAGATCCCTATCCCTCCCGACCTTAGATCTATTGGCCTCATTTTAGTGTGTTTTGACTAGATATTTTCCCCTCTTTTAGACTAGTTTTGAGATACTCGCCTTCTTGGGTTAGATTGATGCATTGTTAGCTGTTAATTTTATGTTATTTCAGCATTATATACTGTTCTCTGTAGATTTATTTTCAGTTACGCAGCACACTTTTTCTTTTACTCTCAAAACTTATGGGTTTAAAAATTAAAATTAATGCACGCCACACACTCACACTCAGTGAAGAAGAGCCTGGTTAACACCGCCAGGCAAAGACTTTAAAACATTGTAAAATCAATTGACACTACACCTTTTCTGCCCTTGTTTCGACATTGTAATCACTTGATTCTGCACCTCCCTGCCTTTGATGGTCGTTCTCCTTCCCCTTGTGCAGTGTTTGTGTTGTCATCATTGCACCCCCAAGGCGCACATCTCGGAGACTTCTTGGCCTTCACCCTCAGTTTTCGGTCAGTCGACCTACTCCTTCCCATCGTCGTTGAGTTAGTCCTCCTCCGAGTCTGCACTCCGACTCCTCTTCTGATTCATTGGGTTCTCCTTTTACTTCTGGTTCTCCCCCTGTCACCTTCACTATGTCTGGTCCAGGGTCTAATGCTAGCGGTAATCCCGGCCCTAATGCCGGGACTACTACTAGCGGAACCGCCACAGGAACTACCTCGGCTGCACCCTTGCTCCCTTATATGGCAGGCCTCAACCTCCCCGATTTCAATCAGTTGATCAATGACCCTATCCGCCACAATGTTGGTTGGCCTGCTATGCCGACCAAGCTCCCCTCCGACATTCCCAAGTTTGAAGGCCTTGCTGGAGAAGATCCAACCAACCATATCCGATCTTTCCACATGTGGTGTTCCTCAAATTCCATTACCGATGATTCCATCCGTCTTCGATTGTTCCAATGCACGCTTACGGGCGAAGCTTCTAAATGGTATGTTGATCAGGCCACCTCATCCCATACCACCTTCGCGACCATTGCCCAAGCCTTTTTATCTTATTTCCAGCTCCCTCTCCGATACGACACTGGTACAGAGCTTTTGACTTCTTTCCGTCAATCCTCTTCGACCCGCCTTTCCACTCATGTCCAGGAATGGAGGAGAAGACGAAGCTTATGTTGAGCTCCCACCTTCGAAGATCAGGTTTATATGGACTAGTTCTTTTGCACTCTCTTACCTCCCATTGGCAAAGATGTCGCCTTCGATTTCCCTCAAACCGAAGAAGTCGCCCTCCAAATAGCCTTGAAATATGACCTGATCTACGGTCAGTCTGGTTATGTTTATACCGTCCTTCCTGACCTCCCCAGGCCCGGTGGCGCTAACGCCCCGAGGGCATCTCATTCTGCTGATGGTCTCATTGGAGCCCTTTCTCATCCGTATGCTCAACCTCCTATGGGCTCCCTCCGGGAGGGGCCAACACCTCTAGCACTTTTCCCCCTCCAGGTAGCATGTATCCAGGATACAGTATGCCTCATCCTTTCGCCCAACCTCCTGCTTAGCTCAATTTTTCCCAACCTAACCATTATCCTTATCCGCCGCCTGGTGCTCCAGTTCCTCCAACATTTGCACTTCCACCTCCCTTGCCTTCTCAACCCCAACAACAGCACCTACACCCCCCTCTAGGGCAAGTACTTGCACAACAGGGCGCAACTAATCCCCCTTCCTCTCAAAGAAGGTGGAAAGGAAATCAAAATCAACCTGCTCCTAGTACTCGTGGACCCAATCCTCAAGGTATTGACCCTAACACTGCTAACCAGCAACAGGGCACTCCGTCCAAGCTGGACAAGCCTATTCGCACAAATAAGCCTTGTTCGTGCTGCGGTGTTTACGGTCATTACATCCATGATTGTCCCTTTTTACCACAGATGCGGCAGATGTGGGAGTCTCAAGCCACATTGCGAGGACAACATGCCTCCCCTCATGCTCCCCCTAATGTGGCCACTACTCAACCGGTTGTGTTTACCGATCCTTTCCCCCAGCAAGGATTCGTGGCCGCCCAACCACCTGACGGACAGGTAGCCACTCAACCTTCCCCTTCTGGTTCCTCCGATTACCAGATCCTCATGATGAACTCTAATCCATCTCCAACCATCGACCTTAACCTTCAAACTCGGTCTCGTCAGTACCCCAAGCCTCCCGCTCAGTCTGTCTCCGAGTCCCCTTCTTCAGGTTCTACCGAGCCTCTTTCGACATCTAATGGTTCCTTAAATATCCCTCAACCCAAAGTTGAGGGTCATACCAAGATTCCTAAGGGACCATTACACCGAAATGCTACTTCTGGTTGAGCTTCTCATTCGTATAGCATACTAGATGATTTGGCGCAGTCTCCTACTGCCATTTCCACATTGGAACTCCTCCAGTTGTGCCCTTCCCAAAAGAAGGCTCTGTTATCTGCCATGGGTGCTATAGATCCTGCTGATGACCAAATGATTGTTTTCGACTCCCATCAATCAGAACATCCTCCTCTTCCTGCTTCCGTAGCCTTCCAAATCCCAGTCAAAATCTGGAATGCTAACGTTTCTCAGTGTATAATTGATGAGGGGGCATCCACCTATGTGATGTCCGCTTCCGTTTGGAAGCAACTCAGATCTCCTGAGTTGGCCCCTTCTACGATCACCCTTCGAGTGTGGGATGGCCACACCTCCCAGCCCATTGGCCTCTTCCATAATTGTCCTATCACTCTTGCGGGCAAGACTGTTTGTG
Source organism: Pinus albicaulis (assembly GCA_034641835.2). Classification (NCBI taxonomy): domain Eukaryota; kingdom Viridiplantae; phylum Streptophyta; class Pinopsida; order Pinales; family Pinaceae; genus Pinus; species Pinus albicaulis. Next base: position 639,573,644 of record CM076570.1, read on the forward strand.
TTGACGTCGAAGTCATCGACGCCCCTCTAGATTACAACATTCTCTTGGGGCGAAGCTACACCTATGCCATGTCTACTGTCCCATCGGCGGTTTTTCGCAAGATGTCTTTTCCTCACAATGGAAAGATAGTCACCATCAACCAGTTGACTTATCATGAACCAAAGTCTCAGACCTCCCATGAGATGACCATCTCTTCTGTAGCCAATAAGAAAACCATCATTTCCTTGACCAGTGTCTCTCCCGACGTCTACAAAGACTCCTCTTTTCTTGGAACTTTCCCTGGTCTCCCTCCTCCTTCTATCTCTGATCCCAGCTTATCGAATATTTGCATGATGCAATCGTCTCGGGCTGCCCTTAAGCGACCCAATTCGGCTAGTCAGCAACCTCAGACTCAACCTCGCCCACCGCAACCCGCTCCTAGCCATTCATCTCAGCTAGTCGGACCTCCTCCTTCTGGCGCTTCTCCTACACCTGGTATCCCTGAAACCCTCTATCCTCCTGGGTCGGTTCCCCCAAGCCTCAACCAGCTCGGAGCCGTCCCTCCTGGTCATTATCCCGTTGGTCAGATACCTTTCCTGGCTCCCTCTCCCAGAGTCTATATGGTCCCCGTCATGGCCACCCTCTCTCTCCCCAACCTGACCCTAGGCATACCCGTCTGGTACCTTGACCCTCCAACCGCTACCCCACCTGGTCACCCCAAACCTTATCTTGCTTTGACACCGGTTCAACCGGTCCCCCTTGCTTCCTCCATTGCCACCATGCCCCCAGCACCTCCCCAGGAACCTGCCCCTGTGGTGACAACTCCAGGAAAGAAAGGCAAAGCTCGCAAGGGAGCATCCAAAGACAAGGCCACCCCGACTGACCCGGATCCTCCTCCGCCCGCAAAGCCTTGCACCTTGTGTGATGTCGTCGGTCACGCCACCCATACTTGTCCTGAATTGCCCCGTATTCAACCCATGGTTAAAGTTGCGTTCCCTAAGTCTACGGTCCCTGACCCCTCTATTTCATCCTCGTCCGTAACCAAGAACCCAAAGATTATTCGCACCAACAAACCCTATGCTTTGTGCGGTGTCCATGGCCATTACTCCCACCATTGTCCTCACCTGACACATTACCACGCCTCTTTAGAGGTAGTTCGAGAGTATGAGGTTGAACAAAATCAGTCCACCTCTCCCATACTTGCGCAGTATGCTTCAGGTCAGCTTGAGGATTCCCCCGCTCCCATCGACATTCCCCCCCCTAATGTCTAGATGACGGAGTCTACTACCACCATTCTCTACCTATCATCCTCTGTGCGACCCTTGGAGAACATTCCCTTTGAATCCTCCCCTGTTGTTTCACTTGACCCCCCTTCAGCGACCACCCTGGGCTCAACATCTTTTGACCATTTTTTTATCTGTTCTTCTATCATTCCCCGTGACGATCCTTATGTGAGCCTTTCTTCCTATACAGATGATTTAGGTAGCTTTGTCGCGTCATGTGGTTTCCCTTCCACTCGTCATCCCCTCTTTTCCTGCTAGGATGCCCCCTTGGAAGCCTTTTCCACCCATGACCTCATCTTTCCCGCCCATACACGAGATGACACCACCCGTGTCTATGTTGACCTCCACAGCCCGAGACCCAGCTATACCTCCTATAGCCCTCCTATACCACCCTCTAGACCGTATATGAGTCCTAGCCATCCTGCTCATCACACCCCCTCCCGCAGTTTCCGTTCGATGTCTACTCTACACTCACGCTGTCGTCATTGTTCCTCCTCCCCCCATTTTTTGTCTTGTAACACCATTCCGCAGGACCTCCCGTCCACAACCTATATCGGTTATGCCGATGGTGCAAGTTGTTACTCCCAGAATCTAGCCTCGGCAGGTTGGGCCATTTTTACCCCCTTGCATGCCCTTGTTCTCTCGAACGGGGTCTGCATTGGTACTGCCACCAATAATCAGGCCGAATATGATGGAGTGCATGGTCTCTTAGTCGATGCCCTCTCTCATCGCATCCTCCATCTGCATGTTCGTTTAGATTCCCTACTTCTTGTCATGCAACTAAATGGTGTTTATCGTGTGCATAATCCTGTGCTGTTTAGACGATATTTACGAGTGAAACTTTTGATACGTGCATTTGAAACCATAACTTTCAACCATGTACCTCAAGAACAAAATCACTACGTAGATAGAATTGCAAACCATATTCTATATTGGCATTTATCACACGCATTTCATACAAGACAATAACATTCATAATCATCACAATAAACATTGCACTGGGCCGCTCTCTACATACACACTAGGGGGCACCACATGCCCCACACCTAATCACTATCTGGCGGATCCCAAGCCAATGGCTCTACTCCTACAGCTTGTAGATCACGTATCCCCTGACTGGCCATCGCCATGCGCCGCAGACACCTTGCCATTCCGAGGGTAGACCAATACATGGCTCTATGTACTGGTCATCTAAGTCTTTCCACCCGCGCTCTGAAACACCGGTCAGCAACCTCTCGCATCTACGACGGATGTCCTCCAGGAAGGCGGCTGCATCCTCACTATGCGTCACTCTTGATCCACTCGGGCCTGCAGCTCCTGATGCTGTCGGTCGTCCCATATATCCGGCCGGTTTTACCAGAGCTATATTTGCATACCAAAAGTACATAAATCAGTACCCTATCTACTATTCAATAACTTTAACATGCCCAAAAAAGAGTAGTCACTTGTCACTTATCATCGGGTCCCCATATTCGACCAGGCGGAAGTGGCAGGTCCGGATCCCCACAATAACTCATCCCACTATAGGGATAGTCGTCTATGTATAACGACATCTGATCCCAATGGGCAAAGAAATCAGGTCAAAACACCCGTCCGACCGCCCCTCCTCCTCCTTTTCACAGTAGGTGCCCCCACTGGCGCATCCTGGGCTCTCTCGGGCCCCCATCTGGGAGCTGTATATGAGGTCGTAAGGTCGAGATCTTCTCAAAAAATAAGGAGCACAATAAAGTCCCATACGAGCAATCGTGGTTCACTTGCCGCTTGCACATCGATAGCTGTTGTTTTAACGACACCAACATCATTTGGGCCCACCCATAGTAGGTCCCACTCAGCACACTCTCCACAATCATCATCTGCCCCCCAGTGATGTGATGGAGCGCTTGGTTGCCCAGGATCCGCAGCACCACTGCGGCCATTGCACGGGTCTCTAATCTCTCTAGGTCCCCGATCGATATCCGAGTCCCTTTGACTTGGAGACCCGGTTGACAATGTCGCTCCACAAACTCCATGATGTTCCGCCCCCGCGGTAACACTAGGTATGTATTTCCCACCATCCCAAGTGGTGGGAGACCAGTCAGGAAATACAGATCCTAGACTGTCAATTTGATCCTGTGCCCCTGCACTACAAAGACCTCATGATCTAGATCCCAATAACTGACAATCCAGGCCAACAAGGGCTCCCCTGCTCTCATCAATGGGTTCTCCAAAAACTTTACAACCCTAAACCTGGCCAATACATGACGGACACCTTGATCTACCTGGATCTCTGACCGTAATGTACCCAGGTCTCTCTCTCTCCAGTTGACCCGTATATCTGCCATATCTGCACAAACACATCATATTTGTCGGTATACAGATAGGAAACACTATAACCAATCACAAAAACCCACATCTCAGCCCTAAAACAGCACTGAAATCTCTTTCATCCTCCAGGTCTCACTTTTTTTCCCAATCCTGGGACAGGTCACAGTTTTTGGCTCAAAACCTGCTTCCCAGGTCGCATTTTTTAGCCCAAAAAGTGCGACCCGGCCGTAGAGGTGAAAGAGGGTCTGTTCCTGAGATTCTGGGCCCTAATCTGAACTTTCAATCCATCAAAATGAAAGAGTAAGGTTAGGCCTCTTACCTACAACTGACAGATCTCGATTCCAATGGTTGGTTTGTCCGCTATGCTCGCCGCAAGATTTAGGGCCTTCTCTCCTCTCTACATTCACCACAGCAACACTAGCAAATGAGTGAATTTGGAGGGAAAACTACCTTATTAAAAGAGAACCCTTGTTTTTTCTTTCGCCTGCTGCGACCACACCGTAGCTCTGTTTGACAAACCGTCTAAACCATTGGAAAGCTCTCACCGAGCCCTAAAATGGGTATGTTTTAGTTTTTTGTGATTTGATACTTCACCAGGACACATTTTTTCCACGATGGGTCACTTCACCTCCCCCCAAAATCGAATTTCCTCACTTACAACACTTGTACTTGGGGCACCACTTTGCCTCCATACTTGTCTTTGTTCGTGTCGATTTTTGTCATGAGATACCATCTTGTACTCATGTTTTCATGGTCCCCCATGGGACCTTTACTGTGTGGCAGCACCATCGAGTCGCCCTTGTTTAGAGCATCCAAGTGGAGTCATCATCGCATTCATGGAGTCTATCCCGAGTCTCTTTGTACCCCACTATAGTCCTCCATCCTTCATTGCTTGGTCTCTCTCTTGTGTCGCACATTATGGCCTTCAGTCCCACTGTCCCCTATCCCTTATGATATTGTGACAGTTGCTGCCATGTCATTCATGTCCTTTATGCTCTAGCAAGGGAAGTCGTCCATTCGCTACTCAGTCCCTTCCATCCCATCATCATCATTGGTATTAGTCAGTTCGTCGCTCTACTATTTTCTCTCGTGCCTTAGTTGAGGATCTCTCATTGCCTCACCTATGGTGGACCTCCTTCTGTCGACATCAGCTCCTTCATTCCAGAAGACAGGTTTAGAGGGCGGTGTACCTTGGTCCCAGCTTCCACTCTTGTTCGGTGCCTCGGATTAGGCAAAGGGATCCCTCCTTAACCTTTGACTTGATTTTTTCTACACTCTAGCTCCTTTCAGCATGATTGAGATTCATATGCTTGATGGTTCAGTGATGCAGCAGCAGCTTTTGGTGATTCCCGGGTGTGTGTGAGATGTCTCAACCCTCATGAGGGGGTGGCCCTGCAGGTAGCCCCCCACCCACCCGGATGACCTCTTCATTGCAGCCTTCGATGCAACTCCATATATTCGATGATGTCGGCCTTAGCCGCTTGCAGCGCCTCTTTGATTTGCATGTATCAGTCAGATTTTGTGAGCCCTTCCCCGCTTATAGGGGGAATTTGGGTTGTATTTGTATCTCATGTACTCAGATATTATTGTATAAGTCCTGGCTGTTATCCCAGGCACAGCATGTATGTGGGATCCCTCATTGTATTTCTATCTGGCTCATGTTTATGCCGGTTGTACTTTATGGTTTGGTCCCTTGTTTACTGGACACACTATTCTTTTGTACTTTGTCTCGGCGGGCATAGGTATGCCTCCCCCGCCGCCTTTAGCACAGGTACCCTCTCATAAAAAGAGACTTGTTGCACCTGTAAGTCTTGTCTCCTCAGGGTCTAGTTCTTCAGCACATTATTCTACCTTACATCTCTCTCTCCGACTTCCCTTTTGATGTCTGGTGATTGAGTTCTTACAACGTACTTCGGTCATACGATTTGCTCCTAACACTCGCACGCTGGGGGGCAATCTATTACACCATTTTTTGGTCATCTAACCTACTATCATTAGATGGACCCAAGTACACCATGTAAGACCAATTTTACCCTAAGTAAAATTGCTTTCACTATGTAAAATAACCTAATAAAACACATTTATTAGGTTGTTTATGGTCTAAACAGGAAACCCCAAAAGGAAATATTAAACAAACCTATATTTGTTTGATTTTCCTCAAGGAATAATTAATTAAACAATAATTTAATTATTATTCCTGATCATGTTTAACGCAAAACAAAGAAATTAATTAGATAAATTTTTGTTTATCTTATTATTTTCTAGGAATAATTATTTAAATCTTATTTAAATAACATTCCTTGTTAAATATGACTAAATCACCCATAAATAATTAAATAAATCATTATTTATTTGATTATCTTTCAACCACTTCCTTAAAATGATAAATAAATCATTTATTTATTTATTATCTACAAATAAAGGGATTTGACCCAAGTCAAATATTTTTTCCCTCCAACAAATATAATAAAATATTCCATAAAAGGTGGATCTAGATTTGGTTAATGTTATTTTAATCATGCACCAAGATCTAGAATGACCCAGTATTTTGTTATAAATAGGAGGGTTTCTCCTACCATTCTTCACCTTTTGTTGCCTATTAGATCACTCTGGATCTATACTCGTGGTCTGACTTTGAGCCATTATCATTGTCAAATTTTCCATTATTTGCTGTGTGAGCTCCCTTTGAGTTCTATCTTTGTCTCGATTTTCTACACCAACAAGAGAGAGAAATACTAGATCTGAAGTGCTGAGGACTTCCAAGAACCCATCCCATTGAGGAGAATTGGAAACACCTTATTTTTTTCCTCCTAGGTGCCCTTAATACAAAATTTCTTTCAAAAATATTGTTCTTGTCTTGTCTATTGGATGTATGAAGCAAAACCGTATTTTTACTGCTTAAAGTTTCTTTATGCATAGATCTGGATTTTTGCAGCATTTGTATTGATCAACTAACTGCAGACCTGAAGATATTGGCAGCCATATTTGATGTTAGGACTATAAGTTATGCATAGCTAAAGTGGTCTTTTTTCGCACACTTCGACAAAAGATTCATACTAACACCTACATTTATGGATTTATTTCTGGGTTAAGTTGGGGGTGTACTTCCCCTATAGTCCTTGGAGCCTGATGTACTGAACATCTCCTCATTGTACTCTATCAATTTCTTCATCTTATTTTGGTGCAAAATTTACACATCAATTTTTTATTTTGCAACTTAATATATATCTCTATTAACATGATTTTTATTTTACCATATATTTTCCTAATCATAAAACTGTAATGATTCACTACAAGGACAAGAAATTTAATTATTACAATTAAACACTAGTGTTGAACCCTTAAATAAACTGAGATGCGGGGGGGGGGGGCGCTGAATCAGTTTATCACATTCATGGTATTTTAAAACTTTCCTTTAACTTTATTTACATCATCATTTTGTGATCAACTTATTACATAATGAGACAACAATCTTAATATGTGAGCACCAAGTATTAAGCAGATTAGATACACCATATCAACACATAAACATCATGCACATAGACAACAGATATAAGTGGAAACCCATAAGGGAGAAAACCACATCTTATTATTGTTGTGATGCAAAGGCAAGCTCCAACTCCCTCTCACCACTGATTTTCTCTAGGCTCCAACCTACAGGAGGCTCCAACCTCAATTCTGCAAGCTACAACTTGCAAGGAAGCTCTGAATCCCAACTATTTTCTGCAGGCTACAACCTACAGGAGGCTCCTACCTCAGCCAACTACTACTGACTTCTATCAAGCTACAAATTGATATGGAAGCATCAACTTCCTCACATTACAGTAAAATCGAATGCTGATTTACCTGGATATCAGCTCTGTTCTGTTCCTTCCTTACTGCTATCCACCAGCCTTCATGTCTACCTTATATCATCTCTGAATCTTCACAGCTTCTCTATCTTCTCCTCCTTCTTCTTACCCTCTCTGCCTCATTGTTCCATTCTCTAACCTCTTATTCATATCTGTGTGATATCATTTATAGGGTTCACCTCATGACTATTTGTATTCCACAGGGAATTCGAAATGAACAACCATGAATCTTTGACTTTTTCCTTCTCATTTCTTTGTCCAGCTCATTCAGAGGAATATAGAAATTTGTACAAATTTCAGTTTTACAGTGGAGTTTTGTTTTCCTACCGGAGACTTTCCTTTGTATCACAAACAATATAAAACTAATTAAAACATTTACATTTACATTTGTAACTGATATATCTTAGTCAACCCTTTCAGTTCTTGGCTTACTGTATGTTTTTCTTTTCTGCTGTTGTAGTGTAACAAACCCACATTTTCATTCCTGTGTATTTCAAATTCAAATTCTGCAAATCTGAATACCTTCACTGCACACCTCTTCAAATATGCAATCTCTGTTCACTGCAATTGTGTATCTGCTGCATTTATATAACTGCTTTACAAGTTTAGCCCCAAATAGATTCACAATTTGGCAATCTTTATATGCGGAAGCTTTTCTTATGTTTTGAACTGGGCAATTTAAATAAATGTGGAAGCTTGCTTTTCTTTCTATGGTTCAAACCATATTCCTCATATTACATTAACATGCAGAAACTCGATTTGTTTCAATAAATGATTAAACCATGGTCTAAACCCACTTCATGAATTCATATGCGGATTTTCCTCTATATACCATACTTCAGACCTTTATTAATTTAATCGAAACTTCCTTTTATAAATTGAAGCACCTTATATGAGGTTCTTTTCTTTCAATTTATCCACAGTTGAACACTATAACCCATTTCATCTTGTATTCCGACAACTACAACATATAGCCTCCACCTCACCTAAGGTTCTTACCTTGGTTATAATTGCCGACATCACATTTCATTTATGCATTTCAAACCTTATTAAATCTCGACTTTGATTTTAAAACAAAACCCAACATACAATTTCATTTATACAAGGTTCGACGTTATCATTAGACATAATATATATATCAACATAGATATATACTCCCCAATCAAATGTTAAGAAGCATTCAATAAACCTTGGACTTTATATGAAGACCCAAAAAACAATAAGATTCGTTTGGGTCCCACACCAATCATACCTTGTGTTCATAACGTTTGGTTAAACAACTCTTGGCATTATATCTGTAATGCTCAAACCTTATAACTTATAACCCAAATGTTTACAAGTCCGCTTCATCATTTCAACTATATGATTTAAGTCACACGACTACTCACGGCCCCACAACTTTATTCACCTACATATCAAACATTCATCAAGGTTTAGCACATATAGTTCGACCGCATATCAAGCTATATTGTATATTGGTTCCGGCATATATTAAACCAACACTAAATCTTTGCCTTTGGGTTTGAAACCTCAGCATATCATATCGCATTAACACATATCAAACCAAGAATCCACAACATATTTTGGTCCCACAACACTTTATAACGTACCTTCTGCTCGTGCTACTTTACTTGTGATCCAACGATGGTTGCAATACCTCATCCCATCATGCCAAATCCGATGGATATCGCATTTTTTTCATCGCAGAAGTTTAACACTCAGAAAAAATGTGAAATAGGTGGTAATTGAATACCACTTATGCCATGCGTCCTCCAACGAATGATATCGCATTTTATTTTGACACTCCGCTTACCATTTTGAAACTTTGCGAGACTGCTGGTTTTGCTTCCGAAACAACCTTCACTATTCACCAATCATGGTTCCATTGTTAACTCGGGGTTCCACCAATTCTTTAGCACCTTTACTATATATATAACTCTGCCCTTCTCTCTTCTTATTCACCCTTCACCACGGTTCCATTGCACATAAATTACGATTTATTCTGCGTCTTCAATTCTATTGTGATATAAAGTATCAACCTTCCATTACATGTTCAGGGTTCTAACCTCCATCGCACAGTTCCAACCTGTCACAGTTCTGCTTCTAACTGCACATTCAAGTTCGTGATTCTTTATACCTTGATTCCTCGCCTTCTATTCACGATGCAATTTCTAACTTCTCCACACAGGCCAGGTTTCTAGTCTCCAACCCTCTTCGGCACACAGATAGTGCATGACTATTTCTCTGTATTTAGTTACTGTGCATGATAGTGCATGTCAGTACATGACTATTTCTCTACATGACTGTTTCTCTGTATTCACTGTGTATACACAACTAGGTGTATGACCCTCTTTTGAGATCGAATCTACTTACATCTTTCAAGACCAAACCCTCGTCAGACGAGATTTTTTCATATATACAATGAATTTACTTACAAAGCCTCCTTATTTTTGGTCATATCTTCAAATCAAATTTCCCTTTCAACCTCACTACTCTGACTCTAATTCCTCTGCTGCTTCTGCTGCCTGGGCTGCCTCTTGCCTGTCTTCTTTACCTATTTGCTAGTGCTTCTTTCTTCTCTTTTTCCATAGTGATAGTTTAGGTGCTTCTCCTTTCTTCTCCTTTGCCATAAATGAAAATATTTCCAACATTCTCCCCCTTTGGCATTGATGGAAATAATTTAATACTCTTATTTTTCTTGTTTTTCCTCCCCCTTTGACATCAATGGCAAAGGGTTGCACATTTCCTAGTGTGGTTTCCAAATCTCGTCCATAATACTCCGATCTTGAGGACTTGTTCCTTGCACTGCTCACTTGCTATGGTTCTTTTGTGACAATGTTTGTTGATTGATCTCCCCCTGGAATGATGCTTTCTTTTCATGTTAGAGAGTAACATCTACAGACACTACTCCTAGTTTGTCTCTTAGATATTCGAATGGTTCTTTAGCAAGAGGTTTTGTGAATATGTTTGTTGTTTGTTCCTTTGTTGGTACATATTCCAGCTTTACTACTTCTTGTGCTACTTGTTCTTTGAGGAAATGGCAGTTAATAGGGATGTGCTTTGTTTTTTAATGAAATGAAAGATTTTTTGATATAATTATTGCACTTGTATTGTCACATTTGATTGAGATGGGATCATCCATGCTTACCTTCATGTCTTGGAGATTTTGTTTCATCTGCATTACTTGTGTGCAACATGCTGCTGCTGCTATGTATTTTGCTTCTGTTGTAGATAGAGAGATGGAAGTTTGCTTCTTGCTCAGCCATGACACCATAATTTTTCTCAAATAAAAAGCACCTCCACTTGTGCTTTTCCTGTCATCCATGCAGTTAGCCCAATCTACATCTGTATATGCTGTCAAAATGAAGCTTTTGGTTTTTGGATACCATAGCCCATACTGTGCAGTTCCTTGTAGATATCTGAATATCCTCTTGATTGCTAGTAAGTGATTTTGTTTTGGTGCTACTTGATATCTTGCCACAAGTCCTACTGCCAACACAATGTATAGTCTAGAGGCAGTTAGGTATAGCAGACTTCCTACCATGGATCTGTAAAGTTTTTGATCTACATCTGTTGATCCATTATTTGCACATGGTTTGCATCCAGTGATCATGGGAGTTGACACAGGTTTGCAATCTTCCATTTTGAACCTTTTCAACATCTATCTTAAGTATTTTTCTTGTGAGATGAATGTTCCTGTGTTATTTTGTTGAATTTGAAGTCCTAAATAGAAGGTGAGATCTCCAATCATAGACATCTCAAATTCTGAATTCGTTTCTTCAGCAAATACTTTTGCTAACTAATCTTTGTTGCTTCCAAACATGATTTCATCTACATACACTACTACAATTAAGAGTTCATTTTCATTAGTCTTTATGTCCAGATTGCTGTCTACTCCTCCTTTCTTGAAACCTTGTTTTTTCAAGTATTTGTCCAGTCTTGAATACCATGCACGAGGAGCTTGTTTCAGCCCATATAAGGCTTTCTTTAATCTGCACACATAGCCTTGTTTATCAGTTAAGGAGAATCCTTTAGGTTGTTCCATGTAGACTTCTTCCTCTAGATCTCCATTCAGGAAGGCAGAATTCACATCCATTTGATATACCTTGAAATCATGATAACATGCAAAGGTCAAAACATTCTGATTGCTTCCATTCTGGCTATAGGGGCAAAGGTTTCATCATAATCAAGACCTTCAATTTGTGAATATCCCTTGCATACAAGTTTGGCTTTATTTCTGATTACCTGCCCTTGTCCATTCATCTCATTCTTGAATATCCATTTTGAGCCAATGACATTTTTCCCAGTGGGTCTTGGAATTAATTCCCAGGTATTGTTCTTCTCAATTTGTTCTAGTTCTTCATTCATAGCATTTACCCAGTTTTTGTCTTTGCTGGCTTCTTCGAACTTCTTTGGCTCTATTTGAGATAGCATGGCTAAGTGTACTTCTTCTGTCTGTTCAGCAAGTTGTCTTCTTGTCTGGACTCCCACACTCTTGTCCCGAATGATTTGGTCTTCTAGATGATTCTTTTGAGTGTGTCTTGAGGGACCTTTTGAGTTTAATTCAGTATCTTCTGTTGTCTAGCTTAGTTCATCATTATCTTGGTTTTCTTCTTCATTGTCTTCTGGAGGATTGCTGCATCTTGTACTTCTTGTTCTGTTTGGTAGATCTTCATCAAATCTTACATCAATGTTTTTCACAATTTTATGTAGTGTTTTTTTGTAGCACCTGTAACCCTTGCTCTTTGATGCATATCCTAGAAATATTCCTTCATCTGCTCTTGCATCAAACTTCCCTAGTTTTTCATCATTATTTTTTATGAAACACTTGCTTCCAAAGACTCTAAAGTGTTTGATTGATGCTCGTTTACCATGCCATAATTCGTAAGGAGTCTTGTCACAGTTTGGTCTTAAAAGAACTTTGTTAAGAATGTGAATAGTTGTGTGTACTACTTCTGCCCAGAAAATCTGGGGAATGTTACTTTCTTGCATCATTGCTCTGACAATATGTTGTACTGCCTATTTTTTCTCTCTTCCACTCCATTCTGTTGAGGTGTTCCTGAAATTGTAAACTATTGTTTTATCCCATGCTCATTGCATAGGTCTGCAAAATCATAGTCTGTGAATTCACCTCCTCTGTCTGATCTGATGCACTTTAGCTTGCATTCTGTTTGATTTTCTACCAATGCCTTGAATATCTTGAATTTCTCAAGTGCTTCATATTTATATTTGAGAAATGATACCCACGTCATTCTGGAAAAATAATATATTATTAGCATGAAATAATATTCTCCACTAGGTGCTTTAGTTCTTGAAGGTCCACATAGGTCCATGTGTACTAGCTGAAGTGGCCTACTAGTTGACAGTTCATCTTTGTTTTTAAAATATGTGCGGGTCTGTTTGCCCAATTAGCAAGATTTACATATGGTATTTGAAGGCTTCTTTATTGTTGGCATATCTATAACTGCTTTCTTCTTGCTCAAACTAATGATGTGGTCAAAGTTAAGGTGTCCTAATCTTCTATGCCATAACCATGATTCATCAAATTTTCTTAGGTGGCATGCTTCATTCTCTTCTTTCACTATATAGACATTACTTTCTGTTCGAATACCTTTGATCAAGGTATTTCCTATGGTGCTTGATCTTACTTCACAGTATTGTGCTCTAAAAAGAACTTCACAGCCTTTATCACACATTTGACTGACACTTAGTAGATTTGCTTTCAGTCCATCCATAAATAGTACATCTTGGGCCTTTCCTCTTCCATTATCCATATTGACTGAGCCTTTTCCTTTGATTTTCCCTGCTTTATCATTGCCGAAAGTTACATTTCTAGATTTCTTTTCATCAAAGGTTATAAAATTGCTTCTATCTCCAGTCATATGCTTTGAGCATCCACTGTCCAAATACCATTGGATTTTCTGATCTTGGGCTATTAGGGCCAGGTCACACTTGTTCAACTTCTTTTTCCACTGTAGGCAGCTATTTGTTTGGCACCTTTTTTGGGAAGATGGACCACATTATTTGAGAGGAGATTGGGAAGACATATGTCCGATTTTATGGCATACACAACATTTGATCATATTTTTAGCAAAATTATGAATATGAGTAAACTCTCCATAATTCATAAATCTCCTTGAGGATTTGAACATCAGTCTTTGTCCATATGTTCTGCACTCCTTGGCTTTATGGCCAAATTCCTTACAGTAAAAACAATACCCATAAAAAAAATTAGCATACCTGATGAAGGGTTGTCTTCTCCATTTGTTTGCTTGAGGTAGTCCTTTTACTCTTTGCATCCTTTGCTGGTTGGAATCGATTTTCCTTGTATGACAGTATGTAGCAATATGTCCCAATTTGTGGCAGGCATAACAAGTGACATTTTTCTTAGGGGGGAAGAATCTCCTTTGATAGCTTCCAAATTTTATATATTCACGAGTATATGGGCCTTTTTTAGTTGACTGTTTATTTATTTCGTTATTTGTCATTTGAGGTTCCCTCTTACTTCTATTTACTTCATTGCAGGCTTCTACTTCTATAGGAACCTTCTGAGCTGCTTCATTATCCTTATCAGCTTTTACAAAAATGATATTCCCGTTATCCTTTTCTTTGACTTTACTTGTTTCTCCTTCATAGCCTATCCTAGTTTTTATCAGAGGAGATCTTTGAGCATCTATTATTTCATTTAACTTATCAGAGCTTGTCATTTGAGGAGTGTTTATTGACACTTTCCTTGGGTGTTTTCTAGTTTCTTCCTCAAGTATACTACTTCTTCTTCCAATTTCTCTTGCTTCTGAATTTTATCCTCAATTTTATTAAGTAGAGTGTCTTCTACCTTCTTGGCTTCTTCAAGCTCTACTTTAAACTGAATGAGGTCTTTTGAATTTTTTTCTTCTCTTACATATTTGAGGAGAATGTCTTTCTATTTTTTGCATTTTAGTTTAAGTCTATCTAATTCCTTCAGGGAACTTCTTAGCTCCCCCTCAAGATCTACTTCACCTTCTTCCTCATCTTCTAGAAGGAATCATTCAAGCTCTTCCTTGGCCATCAATACAAATTCAGAGGTTCCCTCTTCATTGGAGGATTCATCTGAGCTTTCGGATGCACTGCTATCTTGCTGAGCATAAAATGATTTTCTATTGAATCTCTTCCCTTTCTGCCAGTTATTTGATATGGTTTTCTCTGATTCTTGAGTCTAATTCTTTGTCTTCTTATGAGGACACTTAGAAGCATAGTGTCCAACTCTTCCACAGTTAAAGCATTTAAATGGAATTTTACCTTTATACTTGCCTGAGCCTCTATCTAATCTTCTGATAAATTTGGTCTCTTCTTCATCAGAGCAGGAGCAAGTATCTTCTTTTTATTCTTTGTTCTTATCTGTCTTAAAGGCTGCCTCCCTCACATTTGACTTCTTGTGTGGCAGTCTCATCTCATAGGCTGTTAAGTTTCCAAGTAATTGGTTCATGGTCAAAGTTTCCCAATCAGCGATTTCTTCTATGGCGGAAACCTTGGGGTTAAAGCTAGATGGTAAAGATCTTAGAATCTTTTGAACAATTACACATTCTTTTATGGTTTCTCCTAGAGCTTTCATGTTATTCACAATTTCTGCAACCCTTAAAAAGAAGTTGGCAATGTCTTCATCATCATTCATTTTTATATTTTCAAACTGAGCTCTATAGACTTGAAGTTTGGCTATCTTCACCTTTTTGTATCCCTCATGGATGTTTTCTATTGTATCCCATATTTCTTTGGCAGTCTTGTTGTGCATTACTTTGATAAATTCTACCTCACAGAGTCTACTTAAGAGAGCATTCATGGCTTTTTCATTAGCTACAAAGTCTTGTTTGGCATCTTTCTCTGAGTCAAACTCCTTTGGGGCATATCCAAATTCCACAGAAGCCCAAACTTCTATTCCTAGAGACATTATGTACGTCCTCATTCTTATTTTCCAGAAGGCATAATTTGCTCTGATACCAATTGTTGAAGCCTTAAATAGAATAAGAGGGGGGGTCGGGGGGGGGTGAATCAGTTTATCATATTCATGGTCTTTTAAAACTTTCCTTTAAATTTATTTACATCATCATTTTGTGATCAAATTATTACATAATGAAACATCAATCTTAATATGTGAGAAGCAAGTATTAAGCAGATTAGATACACCATATCAACACATAAACATCATGCACATAGACAACATATATAAGTGGAAACCCATAAGGGAGAAAACCACATCTTATTATTGTTGTGATGCAAAGGAAAGCTCCAACTCCCTCTCACCACTGATTTTCTGTAGGCTCCAACTTCAATTCTGCAAGCTACAACTTGCAAGGAAGCTCCAACTCCCAACTATTTTTTGCAGGCTACAACCTATAGGAGGCTCCTACCTCAGATAGCTCCAATTGACTTCTATCAAGCTACAACTTGATATGGAAGCACCAACTTCCTCACATTACAATAAAATCAAATGCTGATTTACCTGGATATCAACCCTGTTTTGTTCCTTCGTTACTGTTTTCCACCAGCCTTCATGTCTGCCTTATATCATCTCTGAATCTTCACAGCTTCTATATCTTCTCCTCCTTCTTCTTACCCTCTCTACCTCATTGTTCCATTCTCTAACCTCTTATGCATATCTGTGTGATATCATTTATAGGGTTCACCTCATGACTGTTTGTATTCCACAGGGAATTCGAAATGAACAACCATGACTCTTGAATTCTTCCTTCTCATTTCTTTGTCCAGCTCATTCATAGGAATATAGCAATTTGTACAAATTTCAGTTTTACAGTGGAGTTTTGTTTGCCTAACGGACACTTGCATTTGCATCACAAACAAAATAAAATTAATTAAAACATTTACAATTACATTTGTAACTGATATATCTCAGTAAACCCTTTCAGTTCTTGGCTTACTGTATGTTTGTATTTTTTTTTTTTGTAGTGTAACAAACCCATATTTTCATTCCTATGTATTTCAAATTCAGATTCTGCAAATCTGAATACCTGCACCGCACACCTCTTCAAATCTGCAATCTCTGTTCACTGCAATTGTGTATCTACTGCATCAAGTTTAGCCCCAAATAAATTCACAATCTAGCAATCTTTATATGCGGCAACTTTTCTTATGTTCTGAACTGGGCAATTTAAATAAATGCGAAAGCTTGCATTTTCTTTCTATGGTTCAAACCATATTCCTCAGATTACATTAATATGCAGAAACTCGATTTGTTTCAATAAATGTTTAAACCATGGTCTAAACCCACTTCATGAATTCATATGCGGAGTTTCCTCTATATACCATACTTCAGACCTTGATTAATTTAAATATCAACATATGTGCCAATGCTTTATCAATCCCAACTTCGGTTAAAGCCAAAGGCCAACGTGTATTAAAGTTCTGGGGTCCCACATATTTTCTTTGTATTATCGAAACTTCCTTTTATAAATTGAAGCACCTTACTTGATGTTATTTTCTTTCAATTTATCCACAGCTGAACATTATAACCCCTTTCATCTTGTATTCCGGCAACTAAAATATATAGCCTCCACCTCACCTAAGGCTCTTACCTTGGTTATAATTGCTGACATCACATTTCATTTATGCATTTCAAACCTTATTAAATCTCGACTTTGATTTTAAAACAAAACCCAACATACAATTTCATTTATACAAGGTTTAGCGTTATCATCAGACCTAATATATATATCAACATAGATATATACTCCCCGATCAAATGTTAAGAAGCATTCAATAAACCTTGGAATTTATATGAAGACCCAAAAAACATTAATATTCCTTTGGGTCCCACACCAATCATACCTTGCGTTCATAACCTTTGGTTAAACAACTCTTGGCATTATATCTGCAATGCTCAAACCTTATAACTTATAACCCAAATAATTACAAGTCCACTTCATCATTTCAGCTATATGATTTAAGCCACACGACTACTCACGGCCCCACAACTTTATTCACTCGCATATCAAACATTAATCAACGTTTAGCACATACAGTTTGACTGCAGATGAAGTTATATTGTATATTGGTTCTGGCATATGTTAAACAAACACTAAATCTTCGCCTTTGGGTTTAAAACCTCCGCATATCATATCATATCAACACATATCAAACCAAGAATCCACAACATATTTTGGTCCCACAACACTTTATAACGTACCTTCTGCCCGTGCTACTTCACTTGTGATCCAACGGTGGTCGAAACACCTCATCCCATCATGCCAAATCCGACGGATATCACATTTTTTTCACCGCAGAAGTTTAAAACTCAAAAAAAATGTGAAATAGGTGGTAATTGAATACCACTTATGCCACGCATCCTCCAAAGAACGATATTGCATTTTATTTCGACATTTCGCTTACCATTTTGAAACTTTGCGAGACCGTTGGTTTTGCTTCCAAAACAACCTTCACTATTCACCAATCATGGTTCCATTGTTAACTCGGGGTTTTGCCAATCCTTTAGCTCCTTTACTATATATATATATATATATATATATATATATATATATATATATATATATATATATCCGCCCTTTGCTCTTCTTATTCACCCTTCACCACGGTTCCATTGCACATAAATTACGATTTATTCTGCGTCTTCAATTTTTCTATGATATAAAGTATCAACCTTCCATTGCATGTTCGGGGTTCTAACCTCCATCGCACAGTTGTAACCTGTCACAGTTCCTCTTCTAACTGCACATTCAAGTTCGTGGTTCTTTAGACCTTGATTCCTCGCCTTATATTCATGATGCAATTTCTAACTTCTCCACACATGCCAAGTTTCCAATCTCCAACCCTCTTCGGCACACAGACAGTGAATGAATATTTCTTTGTATTCAGTTACTGTGCATGACAGTGCACAGACAGTGCATGTCAGTGCATGACTGTTTCTCTGCATGAAT
Source organism: Pinus albicaulis (assembly GCA_034641835.2). NCBI lineage: Eukaryota > Viridiplantae > Streptophyta > Pinopsida > Pinales > Pinaceae > Pinus > Pinus albicaulis. The sequence continues at coordinate 639,591,986 of CM076570.1, forward strand.
TTTTCTCTGTATTCACTGTATATACACAACCGGCTGTATGACCCTCCTTTGAGATCGAATCTCCTTACATCTTTCAAGACCAAACCCTTGTCAGACCAGATTCTTTCATATATACAATGAATTTACTTACAAAGCCTCCTTGCTTTTGGTGAGATCTTCAAATCAAATTGCCCTTTCATCCTCACTACTCTGCCTCTAATTCCTCTGTTGCTTCTGCTACCTGGGCTGCCTCTTTCCTATCTTCTTTGCCTATTTTCCGGTTCTTCTTTCTTCTCTTTTGCCATAGTGATAGTTCAGGTGTTTCTCCTTTCTTCTCCTTTGCCATCAATGACAATATTTCCAACAACTAGAACCTTTGGGTCCCTAGTTTTGCAACTCACATATACATAGAGTATTAACACTCCCAACATAACCTATTTACTATTCCAACATAACCTACTTAATTCACACATTATTGAAGTACTATGTTGAAGGGACATAAGTTGATTGATATTATTACTACAAAAAGTATTATCTGACTAATTAAGAACACTTGATTAAAGGTGTGGCTATCATGCCAACTGGATGCAACTACAATTTCCAAGGCGATGATTTGGTTGTACATTTGTATTGATTTTTTTAAAGATTATGTTTAACTCCTGCATCACCTGGTTGGCATACACGAGGTCATCTCTTAACTCAGTATATGGGCAATTCATAGCCCTCATATCATTGACAATCCAACGGTTGGTATATATTTAGGGGTGGTTAGGATGTAACCCTACCCCCCAAACCCTAGCCAATTTTCATTTCTCTTCCAAGCTCTGTCGGGCTCTGCAATTTTTCGCCTGGTTCATGGCTTGTTCTGTTCCTATCCCACATAGTGGTGAGGTAATGTCCTTCACACTTCTCTTTGGCCTTATGGAAATGTCTTCCTTCGCTTATTGTTCTTTACTGTGTTGGGTCAGTGTTTTCTTCTCGGTGCTGAGAGGCTTTCATTGGTTATTTACAGTCATGGCGAATAACCATAGGAGCTTAAAAACCAAAATTTCGAGTGATTACATTACAATTTTCATAATTTTATTTTCTTCCTAGGTTATTCTCTCAGGACATTTGTTCTATTCTTACTACGTATTATTATCCACATTGTTCTATTATTTTACTGTAATGATAATACCTGACACCGTGAATTTAAGCTATTATGTTTTTCTTTCATCTTGTACTGTAAATAAAACTTCTACAGTTCGACTTTTACGTTCCATAAATTCCTCTTTTCTATATTTTTTTAATAAGTTTCTCCCCCAAATGTTTGGACCATCTATAAATGAGAGAGGGTTTTGTCCCCACCCCTTAGTCTGTGTGCATTTATCACTCTTTAGGGCAGATTTTCATGTCTGTAGTTTTTCTTTGGATGGACTAACTATTCTGTGAGTCATTTCCTTCATTACAAAATTTTCAGCCTAATTCTCTAAATTATTCAATTTCAATCACATTAGAATTTCCTCTGCAAATAGGGGTGCGGTTTTCCGAACTGAAGAAATTCAATCTAGTGCTAGAGAAGTTTATAGTTATCAAGAATTAAATATTCCATTATAAACTTATACGATTCTATTAATCAATTCAGAACATAATTATTATACTCTATCGTTACAACATACAAAGATTCTTTCAAAAGTCAAAGTACTTATAAAACAAAGGAACTCTTAATTATATTCCTTTCAGGTTTATAGTACCTATTTTAGATGAACAGGGCTGATGGTATCCTCGCAACCATGAGAGAGGTTATTATGTCCTCTTCTCCTCCGTGCTCCTCGCCAGGGTAAGATTATTTAGCAGTTTCTGTGGAGAGAGACGTCAATACCATCGCCAAATCTCTCCAATTATCAGTTTTTTACCAGAGTTCCACTGGCTTTAACCAAATCTCGACACTCCCACCTTCCAGCCTTCTTGCTGTACTTTCCTTTTGCACAGAACCACTTTTCCTCATCAGGGTTTTATTTTTATTCCCAGGGGAAAGGTAACTGTCAAATAAATTCTTTTAATCTTACCACTCTGATATCTTGGACACTTAATCATGAGTTCATGGAAACCACTCCATAATTAATGTTTATATAAAAAAAAAAAAATTAAAATTTTGCTCATAATTTTCTTAACATACTTATTAAGCCGGTTTAACTTAAACAATTCAAATGTATCAATGAAAACTAACATAACAAATCAAATCTAGGTGTTACACTTCTACTTAATCAAGAAATACAAATGCAATAAGAAAAATAATTGTCACAAATAATTTAGCAAAATTCACATTTTATATTAAGAATACAAATAATTAAAAAATATTCATTTATTAATCATTAAAAATTAAAAATAATTTTATTATTACAATGTAATATTTTTTTAATAAAATAAAAACAATCAAATTTGACTGTCTCCTTTTTATTTTATTAATATGACGTTTGAATTATATGATATTTATTGATTATATAAAAGAACCTTGATATATAAACCCTTCGCAAATTGTCAATTAAAGTTCAAATTGTCCACTCACTGACCTTAAAGGTCTATCTCTATCTTAATGGAACCTTTTTTTTACTGAAAAAAAAATTGTGTTTTGTATTAAGTCAAAACCAATATATGTAATTTTGGACCATAAACCCATATTAGTGTCTCCGGCAATGGGAAAATTAAGAAAAAGTTCAGATATAAGAAAGTATACATCAGTAGTCTCGGTACCAAGGAAAAACTAAAACCAAAAAGTTGGAGCATCACAGGTAAGCATCATAATGTTCAGAAATGGATATGTAGTGTGGAAGATGTATAAAAAACCGGCTCTAGACACCTAGTGGTAACAATAATATTAGAGGTATCAAAAATGGAATTTGCAGGAGAAAAAACATATATGTATGATCCATGGTGGCTGAAATCATGGTAGTTGAATGGAGGCACCTTCGATTAGTTGACCATACATGAAATACATAACTCCTATGTGCCTGAATTGTTCATCTTAGCCCTTCTTAGAAAGTTAATCTTCCATTGTGTTGGATTGAGATATGTGAAAAATGCATGGGGTGAAGGAGGTGTTTGATGCGTCTGATCCAATTGGCCAATAGTGGAGGAAGAAATGTGCTATGGCCATTAATCCCATCAATACAACTTGAGAATCTCCATATATGTGTAGATTTATCATTTGCAAATTGTAAGAGATCCAAATCAAACTCCATAGTGCCATGAATTCAGCCTTTGTGTTCCATCCACGACCACCCTTCCAATGTATATGATATTGCTTTTTGTTATTTAGTCTAATCTAGGGGCCACATCCACATATACACTATTGTTCAACTGCATAGAAATACCCCGCTTGAAAGGTAATTTGAGGTGGAAGATGTCGGTGAGATAAGTCCTTAGCTTTAACATCCGTTGTAGTAGTGTTATCAAACCATGCCATGATTTTGCAAAAAATCTGATTATGTGCAATGAACATCCCCTCGAAGAAGAATTGGTTACTAGCCAACCAAACGTCCCAGAAAAAAACCCTTGAAATGGCTAAGAGCACGCCTTCTAATGCAGGAGTGCAACCTTTATTTTAAGGTGAGTTCGATAGTCACATAACTGTCTTTAATTTGATTTGAATTTAATTAGAAAAATAAGTTAGTTATTTTATTTAATATAACATTTTAAAATATTTTCAGAATATAAAGTAAAAATAAAAATGATTATATATAATGAGAGCACCTCACCTATGTCCTGTTTGTTCTTATATCATTCCAACCCTATGAATGTGAACGAATTATCCATTAGTTTAGTCAAATATATCAGCTAAGAAAATCACTATCTTTATTTGTAGGGAATGGCCTATGAGACAGTTTATTCAAGGGTATCAACTAGTACAAAGTCAACATCTTTCTATTAAGAAAATGGCCTAAATAGTAAATAATGATATGGTTTATTTGATGAAGGCTAAATAAGATTTCATTTTTATTAATTGAAAATAAAATCAATCATACTACCCCACATTATAACTATCAATATCTTTAAATGAAATCAATAATCCTTACCCCACATTATAACCATCAACATCTAACTAATAGAAACCTTCCAACACTCACATTTATAACAATAAATTTATATTGGTGTATATAGATCCATTTATAAGTTAATATAAATCTGTATAGTTCATTATTTTCGGCAACAACCATTAATTTGCAATGGTTTTTAGATCTTCCTCAATGGGGTAGCTATTAGCAAATCCCAAAATTTCTGATAGAGGGCATTTCTGTCAAAATGGATGAGATTATACACCTGCAACATAGATAAACATATAAAGATACATCTTTATATTCTATTAAAGAAGAGAGATTAGAACAATGTTATAACTTAGGATGTTAAAACTTAGGATAGGGTAATACTTTTCTTTGTATGGTATTAAACACGCTCTTGTTAATGTTTGAATATGAAACATAACATTCATAACCTTGAGGCCAAATTCTTCCAAGACCCATAGACGATCATAGTAGACAACTTGTTCTTAGAGAGTGTTGATTGAAATTTTTACACTTAAATTTATATATTTAAGTCGGAAGGCGTTCTTCTCTGAAAAAAACTCTTCTAAATGTTAGTGTACATGTCTGTGCCATCAATTCAAATGTTAGACGATTTAAATGTTTTAGGTCATTCATCTACAACTTCCTTCATTTAAGCTAACTACCTACACTCTCTAACCTCTAAGAATCTCTCTTCCAAACCTACACTTTCACTTACACTTGATATGCATAGTCATATATTTTTTTCTCATTCATTGTTCATTCCAAGCGACCCATCAAAATCCGCAGATAAATTTTTATTTCTAGTTTGAGAGTTGTAAATGAATCTATTTTTTAATTTTGTTTTATCTTGAATTTAATATGATATGAAATCCATGTGTTCAGGATTCAAATTATTTCTAGTTTGAGGAATGTAGATGAATCTGTTTTTTAATTTGGTTTTATCTTGAATTTAGTATGACATGAAATCTATCTGCTTAGGATTCAAATTTCCCAACTGCAACATAGAGTTTAATCATCTGTCTGAGGCTTGTAAGAAATTGAAGCTCAAATCGCCCAACAATCTCTAGTGTGTTGATGTGATATTTGTGATTTCTCCATTGATAAGAGGGAATTTCTGATGTTAATTAATTTTGACATAATTTAGGCCTAGATCACTAACTTGTAGTATCGCCCACTACCCAAGGAATTGCCCATTAAAAACTACCAATAACTTTGTGTTTCTCATTTGAGGGCTGTAGATGAATCTATTTTCTAATTTTGATAACTTTGTGTTTCTCATTTTAGGGCTGTAGATGAATCTATTTTCTAATTTTGTTTCGTCTCAAATTTAGTATGATATGAGATTTATGTGCTCAGGATTCTACCATGCCCAAATTTTGCAACCAGAACGTAGAGGTTACACATTTATATAAGGCTTGCAAGAAGTGCCCATCAAAATATCAGGTATGTGTAGTCTTTGTAAAGTTTCTTTTTCACCTATGGATATGCTAGAACTAATTATTTGTCTGTCTTCTAAATCCATAGAACTAATTGTTTGTTTGTATTCTCTTTTTCATTCAGATTGATGAAATAGTCAGACTCCTCCATTGATTAGACAAACTTCCATTGGGAGAAGCAAAAATAATAATAAACAGTGCATGGGTGTATCAAATATGATGGAAAAAAAGAAAATCCAACTCAGTATATCTTTCTATTTCTAAAACAAAACTCTGTGCAAGATAAATATGAATATATCAATGCGGAATTTGCTGATTAGATTACAATAATTGATACCGTCATAGTTTTCCTCACACACAAAAAAAAAATACATATCACAAAGTTGTCACTCAATAAGTTCATATCAAATTTACTTTAATATAAAATTTATCTCGTTAGAGTTTGAACCTGCATTAATTTCCAATGCAAGATGCGTAGATTAGGCATCTACATCAGACTTGTAATTAATTAGAGTTCGAAGTTCCCATCAAAATCTATTATAGGTTTAGTATTTACAATTTTTCTTCTTCACTCATGGATCTACTATGAGAATAATCTAGAATAATGTAGAGATAGGAGTGGTTATGGTTTTTTGAACGAGAGTTTTATAATTAGAGTTTAGTTCCATTAGTTCAGGGGTATTACCCCAAACTTAGGAAGATTAGGTGAGTGACTATGGTATAAATATGTAATGTTGTTGTTTAGCTAATTACAAGTTTTGTGAGCTCTGTCTCACGTTGTGTGTGTTTAATTTGTTTATTTAATTTGGTATCAGAGCCAACTCCTCCTAAATTAGTTTTCTGCATCGTAACTCCCAATTCTCTGCCTTATTCTTTGTATCCTCTGTCTATTTTCTAATGAAAAGTTGTGTCCCTTGGTGAGTGTTGTGAAGACTGTGGGCTCCTTGATTGTTCGTTTTCTTGCATTTTGTGAGTGTATATGTTTTTGAAGGCTGCACAACTGTGCATCGTTGAAGGAACTGGTGGCGTGAGAGAAGCTGCGAGAAGTGCTACCTGTGGTGGTCGATTTTAGAGCCTCTGCGATCACTGTTGTGCGCTTCCACATCTTGTTTGTTTCCTTGCAATCAACGTCTCCACAAACAGGCTCTCGATGGTGTGACGAGCCATTCGTTCTGCTTGGATGACGTTGATATTTGTTCTACTAGCCAGAACGAATCGCTCCGCCTCCAACCCTTGCACATCAGAGCATTGGTGTTTGCTGTTGCCTTGCTTCAAATTTGTTTAGACGCAGTCATCGTGGAAGCGTGCATTGCAACTAGTGTGGTATGGATACTGTGTTTTGGCATGTGTGATTCCCATTTTCTACGAGACTGCATGAGAATTCTATCCCCGTGGGATCATGGTGTAAGCCAGTATTCGGTATTGTGTTAAGCAAAGATTTATATACACAATCAGATTTGACATCGTATACACAGTTAGTTTGAAATCAGGGCATTTGATTGATCATTCCAGTGAATTAATTTATTGCAATTGAATCTCGTCATTGCTGTTGAAAACAATGGCTAATCCTCTTGCCAATTCATATTTAAATGAATCCACCAAACTTGATGGCGAAAAATACGTCAATTGGAAGTTTAAGCTGGTCACCGTTCTCGAGGCATACAACCTCTGGATGATTGTCAATGGTGAGGAGCCCAAGCCTGCTGCTGTCGCCGCGATTCCAGATTGGGATAAGCGAGAAATGATAGTGAAAGTGCTGTTGCGCATGTCTATAAAGGAAAACATCATTCCTCACATTCGGGACTATAAATCTTCAAAGCACACATGGGAAACTCTCAAAGGTTTGTACGAAACTACTAATGCAAACCGCATTTTATTTTTAAAAACGAAGCTACTATCTATCAAAATGGAAGCCAATGAAAGCATCAACAACTTTGTTTCTAGAATTAAAGACCTAAGTGATAAGCTTGGTGACATTGGTGAAAAAGTCTCTAGTAGCGATTTAGTAACTGTTGCTTTGAAGGGTTTAGTCCAAGACTATAAAGTCTTTATTTCAGCACTCTCAGCTAGACAAATGCCTCCTACATTTGATGAATTGGCTGGAATTATTCTTCAAGAAGAAGAAAGAATGAAATTTTTTGAACTGGATTCAAATGATTCTGATTTGGCATTGATTGCAAGAGGTAAAAGATCATTCCAAAGGAGACCATTGGACAGGAACAAAGGCCGTTTTCAAGCAAAGCAGAAAATTATGACACACCTTGATTCTTATATTAAGAGAAATATTGAATGTGAATATTGTGGAAAACCTGGACATCTAGATAAAGATTGCTATAGAAGAAAGAATCATGAATCAAATCAGAGACACAGAAGGCATAATGGAAATTTCATGAACAAAGACACTTCAGTTACTGATGGATTTACAAATCTTAAATTGTTTCTTTATGACGCTGCATTGTCTGCTGAAAGTAATGATGAGACTGCTTGGTTCATATATTTTGGTGCATGAGCTCATATGACTTGTAATAAAGAATGATATGATAAATATTACGAGAAAACTGATGGCACACACATTTACCTAGGAGATAACATGTCACATAAAGTCCAAGGCTATGGTGTAATAAGTGTGTACTTACCTAATAGACAAATGAGACAGATTCATGATGTGATGTATGTTCCTGGTATTAAAAAGAATTTGATATCTCTTTCAACTATCACTGATAATAATTTAAAAGTGGAATTTGGTAAATTGGGGTGTATTGTGAAATATGTTCAGCATTTCTACAGGGTTGTTTCCACAAGTATTGGGGTTGGTGGATTGTATAAATTGGATGTGACGATGAAGTGTCATGTTACATTGACATCCACAGCAACGTCGACAACAGAGTTGTGGCATCACAGGTATGAGCACCTAAATTACAATGATTTATTGTTGTTGCAAAGAAAAACAATGGTTAAAGGTCTTCCTATTATGAAGTGTGAGCATTTACCATGTGAAGCTTTGGCACTTGGTAAGCAGCATAGAGAGGAGTTTCCCCTTCATATAGAGAAAACAAAATATGATATACTTGAATTAATTCACACTGATGTATGTGGACCTATGCAAACTAGGTCACTATGGGTCTACTTCATACGAAGAAAAAGTGATGTATTTGAGTATTTTAAAGAATTCGGAACTTTGATTAAAAAGCAAACAGGCAAATACATTAAAATTCTCAGATCAGATCAGGGTGGTGAATATAAATCAGGAGTGTTTAACAGGTATTGTAAATTTCATGGGATCCAACAACAGTTCATAGTATCCCATACTCCTCAGTAAAATGGTGTTGCTGAGAGATGGAATAGAACACTGATGCGCAGAAGCCATTAATACTGCTGTTTATTTGAAGAATTGAAGTCCCACTAAGAAATTAGCTTTTCAAACTCCTCTTGAGATTCTTTATGGTCATAAACCTGATGTCAGTCATTTAAGAGTATTTGGATGTACTGCCTTTGCACATATTCCTAAGGATAACAGAATAAAGCTTGATGCAAATTCAATCAAGTGTGTTTTTATTGGGTATTGTACAGATCAGAAAGCATATAAACTGTTTCATCCCAGTTCACATAAACTGTTTGCAAGTCAAGATGTGGTGTTTCATGAGAATGCTGATAAAAGTGATACAATGAATGATGCTTGGCATATATCTAATGATGATCATGTCAAAATTGATACTTTGGTTAAATAGGAACAGGAACAGGTACAGACACAGGTTCAAGATCAGAATGAAAGCATCATGAGTACATCCAACATCAGTGATTCATCACGAGAGGAAGATTCACCTCAAAGTAGGAGAATCATGGATGGAACTCCAACAGGTATTGTAGAACCAAGAAGGTCAACCTGACAAACCGAGCTTCCTGCAACGTATAGAGATTATACCTTGATGTCTAATATTATGAATGTTGTAGAACCATTTGATTATGAACAAGCTAAATAACATGAACAATGAGAAATGCTATGAATGATGAATATGACTCTCTTATGAAAAATCAAACATGGGAATTAGTTGAACTCCCTGAAAACAAAGTTCCAATTGGAAGCAAATGGTTGTATGAATCTAAATTTAAAGCAAATAGTAGCATTGATAAATTTAAGGCGAGATTAGTTGCAAAAGGATATGCTCAATAGGAGGGAATTTCTTATGAAGATACTTTTGCACCAGTAGCTAAATTGAATACAATTAGAGTACTGATTGTCTTAGCTACAAAACATAATTGGAATATACATCAATTGGATGTCAAATCTGCTTTTCTGAATGGTGATTTAAAGGAAGAATTTTATCTAGTTCAACCTGAAGGGTTTTTCAAACAGGGACAGGAGCATCTAGTCTGCAGGTTAAGAAAAGCCTTATATGGTTTGAAACATGCGTTGACATCATGGTATGTAAATATTGATACCTTCTTTCATCAAAATGGGTTTGTGAAAAGAAAAAATGATCCTAACCTGTATGTTAAGAAAGATGAAGAAGGAAATTTTTCTTTAATATATTTATATGTGGATGATCTCATTATCACAAGTAATTCTTACAAGTTAATTGAAGAAATTAAAATCCAGTTGTCTCAGGAATTTGAAATGAAAGATCTGGGTGAATTGCATTACTGTTTAGGAATTGAGGTATGGAGAGAGCCTGGTAAAACATTGATCACTCAAAGTAAATACACAAAGGAAATTCTTAAAAATTTCAATATGAGTGATTACAAAGCTATGTCAACTCCCTTAGAACAGAATGCAAAGTTGTACAAAGAATATGGAACTAAAGAGGAAAATGGAACTTTATATCATCAGTTGGTGGGAAGTTTGAACTATCTCACCACTACCAGACTAGACATTGCATACTCAATCAGTATCCTTAGTCAGTTTATGGCTAAGCCTTCAGGAAATCACTGGAACACTACAAAGAAAGCTCTCCAATACTTAAAAGGAACAATCAATTTAGGTATTATGTACACTGATGAATCTGATGTGGCACTGAAAGGTTTTTCTGATTCAAATTAGGCAGGAAATCCTAATGACAGACGATCTACCTGTGGCTATGCATTTCATATAGGATCAAGGGTTGTGTCATGGAGTAGTAAGAAACAACCAACTGTTTCTTTATCATCAACAAAATCTGAGTACAAAGCTTTGACTAATGCCATCTGTGAAGTTGTTTGGTTGCGGAGAATTCTTGCAGATCTCGAAGAGGAGAAAAATGGTTCAACATGCATAAATTGTGATAATCAAAGTGCTATCAAATTAGCACACAATCCAATATATCATACGAGATAAAAACACATTGAGCTGCAATACCACTTTGTACGACAGAAGATTGAATCAAATGAAATTGATTTAGTATTTTGTAATACCAAGGATAATATGGTTGATATCTTTACCAAGCCTCTTGGTAAACTCAAGTTTGAAGTTTTTAGAAGTAACTTAGATGTTGTAGAAAATCCATTTCTCCATTAAGGGAGGATGTGAGAATAATCTAGAATAATGTAGAAATAGGAGTGGTTATGGTTTGTTGAATGAGAGTTTTATAATTAGTGTTTAGTTCCATTAATTCAAAATTGTTACCCCAAACTTAAGAAGATTAAGTGAGTGCCTATGCTATAAATATGTAATGTTGTCGTTTAGCTAATTAAAATTTTTGTGAACTCTGTCTCACGTTGTGTGTGTTGCATTTGTTTATTTAATTTCTACTAGATCTATTTGTTTCCTTGACTTCTTATTTTCATTGGATATGATTATTCCATCGTGAAATAGATTTTTTATTTTTGATGTTAATTATTTTTTGGCAGGTTAAAAGGAGTGATTAGTGGTGTGCATACTTAATATTGTGGAATGAAAAGAGAAAATTCCACTTATTTCAATTCTTCTCCATGTTTTTCATGGATGAACAAGTAGGTTTCTCTTTCGTATAATCAATGTATGATGAGATAGAAATAAATATATAATCCAGAATTGGCATAGATATTTCTCTTTTGTGTTTTCTGAAATAATTAATGTATGATGAGATAGAAATAAATATATAATTCATAATTGGCATAGATTATCTTGACAATCTATAACAGTTTTAGTAGTTTCTTCTATTTTCAACCCAAAAAATAATTACATATCAGGAAAAAAACAAGAATAAAGTTATTTTTTTTTCTGAATAAAATTAAGCAATATTGTTCTCATATAGCCATCCAAATAATTACATATCAGAAAAACAAGAATATGGTTAATTTTTTTAATAAAATTACACAATATTGTTCTCATATAGCCATCCATATGGGAACATATTGAACTGGTATCCTCTCTCATTCTTATCTTATTTTACACTTATACACATAATATAGTATACATAAATTGTTACACTTAATTTCTAATGTTTTATTTAGATTACTCCACATTTAATTTCTAATGTTTTATTTAGATTACTCCACATAAAAATATGAGCTAATCTCAAAGAGGAGTCCTGCCCATTTCAATGTAGCTCAACATAATTGACCTTTTCATAAATCAAGTGTCTTAGATACACAAATAAATTAGCTTCTTTAATGTTTATGATTACTCAACATTTGTTATTATTGAAAGGACTCGCTCGGTCATATCAATACTTGCAAGACACTATTAATAATATTAATAATTAGTACGAATAGGCATGTAAAAAAATAAAATAAAATCCAACCCGTTAACCATATGGAGGGAGAGATGATGTAAAAACCCTAATAATCGAACTTAGATAATTCTTTAGTTATTAAACTTAAAAACAGAATACAATAACAACAAACATTATTAGAGTTGATGGCAAGACCTGAAGACAAGTGACTAATTTAAAAAAATAAGGCTCTCATTCAGATCACTTGAGCGTTGGGCAATATTTATTAAATTAAATATAGCGAATTTATTTTAATATAATTAGTTAGTGTTATCATAATGATTATTTTATTTTTAATTTATTTATTTTAATATAATTTTTATAATAATAATAATAATTTTTTATTATAAATTATAATTTTTATAATTTAAATGAATTTAAAAATTAAAATTATATAATTTTATTTTAAAAATTTTAAATTTAATATTAAAATAATAATTTATTTTATAAATGGCTTTTTTATATTTTATACATGAAAATTAAATTATTATTATTACAAATATATTTAAAAATAAAATATTAACATTAAAAACAATATATGCCCTCAAATACTATCAATACAATAATTATATCAAATAGATGGTACAACACATCACTTCTTTGATTATAGCGTGGTATTCAAAATTCATCTAAAATCATTTAGGTACCCATTCCATACACAGTTCACAACATAAAATTGTATATATATATATATATATATATATGGAAAAATTAAACATAAAACTTGTATGAATTATACAAATATAAAATATAGTGTATACAAGTAATGAACAAACAAAAATTCACTCACATATGTTGTCACATTAGAGGTAAAAGTATTAGTAAGATGAGATCTAATGTTATATTTTTAAAATTGTAAAAACAATATGTTTCTTGGAAAACAATCTTAGTTGTTATGGTGTATCTAGTGCACCAGTTTGCACCATCAAATCAAATGTTAGACGATTGAAATGTTTTAGGTCATTCATCTACAACTTTCTTCAGAATTTGCTTCTTTGAAAACAACCCTGAAATGCTATGGTGTATTTGGTGTACTTGTTTGCACCATGAGATCAAATGTTAGAAGATTGAAATGTTTTAGGTCATTTATCTACAACCTCCTTCATTTAAGCTAACTACCTAACTAACTCTCTAACCTTTTTCTCTATAACTTACTGCTCTGTAATCAATGCCCTTGCGGTAAAAGTTGCAAGCTTAGATGGATGATTTTTTCCAACATCAACAACATATCAATCCAGTAACTTGCCAAGATGTCAACTTTGAACTGGAAATTACTTTTCCATCCCTCAAATCATAAGTACAACAGGTGCAAATAATTCTAAGGGGTTCTATGGTGGGCTATCTAATGATTGTATCAAGCAAGATGAACAAAAAAAGAGAAATATTCTTTCACACTGGCCTGCAAACCATTGGTGGAAGTTGCTACTCTGATTGTTAGAATTGAAAATGGTATAGAAATAAATGGATACACTAATATGAGGGTGTGTGAATTAAGTTTTTAATTATCAAACTTGTGTTTTACTGTTGTTAGGTTTTAAAATGGTATAGAAATTAATGGACACACTAATATGAGGGTATGTGAATTAAGTTGTTAATTATCAAACTTGTGTTTTATTATATAATCTAACGCACCAAAAATTTATGATAGGGATTTTTGTTTTTTTCTCCAATTTCATTTTTAATCCAGCCAAGCTCAAATCTCAAACATATCTCAGAAATAATTCCATATTTATTAGGCATCATATGTGACTGATTGGAATTAGCAAAGTTTCCATAAATTTATGTAGAATAGTGTTGCCCAGAATTCCATTTATGTGTTGATGAATAAACCATAAAAAGAAGAAAAGTGATGGTAACTATGATCAATGGTATGCTTATGGTGCATTTTGTGGAATGTACACTTAATTTTCTAATCCTCAACTTTTTAGTGATTCTGTGTTGTTGAGTAAGTTAAGTCGTAGATTGATTACTAATCATGAATATTATGAATAAACCATAAAAGAAGAAAAATGATGGTAACTATGATCAATGGTATGCTTATGGTGCATTTTGTGGAAGATACACTTGGTTTTCTAATCCTCAACTTTGCAGCGATTTTGTGTGGTTGAGTAAGTTAAGTCGTAGATATGGTCTAGTGTACATTTCTCCTTTATTTTTTTTTCTCCATAATTTGTTGTATGATATCTAACTTCAATTTGGATCCATAAAATTTATGAAGTATTCAGCAGATCTATCTTCACACATAACAAGTACATTTCTCCTTTATTTGTTTTTCTCAATAATTTGTTGTATGATATTTAACTTCAATTTGGATCCATAAAATTTATGAAGTATTCAGCAGATCTATCTTCACACATAACAAGTCAGATGTTCTGTGCTCTTGAAGTGAAGTGTGTGGACAAAACTTTGGATATGGCTAACCCACATAACTTGTACATTGATACCAGATGTTCTCGCTCACTTCAAAAATGAGAAAGGAACAATTTAAGGCCCACTCTGCCATTCAGACTAAGAGATAAGAGGCGTTTTAAATTTATTCTAAGCATCTGTTTATATATATTTGTATTATATTTTATTATTTTTTCATAATTTTGTATCCTTATTATTGTCGATGACCTTTCAGTACCAAATCTGGGAGGCGAGATTTATTAAAAGACAGTAGTAGGAGGTGGTGGTTTTGGCATGAGAGGCTCTACCTGGACATAAGGAACTTACATAAACTCTACCTTTTTTCTTCAGTTGGGTCATTCTTTCTATCGAAAATAATTATTCCTATAACCATTCCAAAGGACAAGGAAGACAAGCTATTTTATTTTTGAATTACTTGCAATGTAAGTTTCTTTAACTCAGTTATAGAGTGAAATATGTAAGTTTTTGCAAGGCTTGTAGGTTAAAAATGAAAAAATCATTAGGAAAAAAAAAATAGTAGTTATGAGAGGAAATTTTAAGGATGTTTCTCAGAGGATGACTTGAAAATGAAAAAATCATTAGGAAAATAAAAATAAAAATAGTAGTTCTGAGAGGAACTTTTAAAGATGTTTCTCAGAGGATGACCAAGCCCAGGAGCCAAGTTGAGAGTATCCAAGCCTCTTATCCTAGCCAAGCATCCCCATATCCAAGACAAGCCTCTTATCCTAGCCAAGCATCCCCATATCCAAGACAAGCCGATTTCGTTTCTTTTTGTAAGTTTGGTAGTACCTTTAATTTTTTTTTTTTTTTTTACTCCATCTTCATCAACATGTCCCGATACATCACCCCGATCCTATAAGGGAATTGAAGCTGTGATGAGTGCTATAACAACCCACCTCATCACCAGACCCCATTGATAATCCAAGCCAGTTTTTCATTGTCCAACATAAATTAGGATTATTATTAATGAAATTTAAATGTGGTTAAAAGATTATTATTTTAATTTATATGGTGAAATAGATCTTAATTGATAGCTATTATTTATATCTTATATATTTTCATGTGATATAGGTGTAGGTATATCTCAAAAGTCATTATAATATTTTTTCTTTTAAATTTAATAATAAAATGTTATAAAATTAAATTCAAATATTTTGAAATATAAATATTTTGAGTGTGAAATGAGAGATGGTTTTTGGGCATGTTGTATTGATGAACCATGGTTTTGGCCCATGGTATTATAACAAACCCTATTTACAAGTTAATAATATTTATGGCAAAGTGGACTGAATACGTGATTAAACATATTGATATATTGTAAGTTTATGTGCTTATTAATTAAATTTAAGTATTGTTACATAATAATTATTCTATTTTATAAGGTAAAATGGATCTTAAATTATTGCTCCTACTTATATATTTTAATGTAATATGTATATTATGGTTTTTTTAAATTCAAAAGGTTATTTTTAATTTTATTGATAAAAGCAAAATTACAATGTAACAATTTTGAATTTTATTATTTTTATTACTTTTAACTTTTAAAGGACAATACAACATCTCCATTGTGCTCTAGATTAACTTTAACCTATAGATAAATGTTTACCTTATTATAAATTTTACATATTAATATAAATTCTACATAGTAAGCTAACATGTAAAAATAGTTAAATATTTAAATTTAAAGAAAAATATTTAAAATTGAATATATATATATATATATATATATATATATATATATATATATATATATATATATATATATATAAAAATTATAATAAAAAAATGTATTGAGTAGTTAATTTCTACCTCATCCTATCAATAAGAGAATTTATAAATTCTTTAAGATTGAACCTCAAATTAACAAATGTCCATTTTAAAATAAAACTAAAATTATTTTAATAATGGTGACTATAAGAATAATTTACTATTAGTAAATATAATATTTTTAAAGATTTTGGTTAATTCTAATTTTATGGTTCCATTTAAAATTAAAATAAAATTTCATATGAAGGAAGCAAAAGTAAATTTATATAAATTAATGGAAATAAATATTATTACCCCATAAGGCATCCCTCTCAGAAGAACTCCTCCTACCACTTTGTACTCTTGTGCACGATCACATCCAATGTTAGGCTATTGAAATTTTTTCCACCATTAGATGCCACTTTGTACTCTTTTGCACCATCACATCCAATGTTAGACGATTGCAAGATTTTCCACCATTAGATCTCACCATTTTAAGTGTTAAATGAATATTTATTTGTGCACCTGTTCAACTTGTTGATCTTTATAATAGGTCATTAAGTTCCTTTCCTTGCCTTCTAAAAAAGTGGATTGCTCATGTAATTTTCATTTGTATATTTTAATTTTTATTTTGAAGAGGATTTGAATTCAATTTGCAACAATCCACTTGTGAGATATGAGCATTGAGGTTCCTCTTGATTTCGTATGAGGTGCTTAATTAGCTTCTTTTTAATTTATTCTTCTGTGTATTCCTTTTATGGTTCACAATTATCTCATGAATTAATTTTATGCTCCAGTTTATTGTATATGGTTCATGAACCTTTTTAATGTGAAGGTTGATAAACTTATTGGGGAAGTAAAAGATATGCTCAATTCAATGTCAATGAATTAATTTTATGCTCCAATTTATTGTGTATGGTTCATGAACCTTTTTAATGTGAACATTGATAAACTTATTGGGGAAGTAAAGATATTCTCAATTCATGTCAATGGAGGATGAAGAACTAATCAGACCCATGAATGACCTATATCAATGTCTTTAGATGGTCGATAGTGTTGAGTTGTTGTGGATCGATAGGAATTTCCAAAACAAGATAAAATTAACATTGGATCATGTTTACATGTTTGTCTCCATATCCTGATTATAAGCATTTTAATCTATACTTTATACATTGAATACACAAGATTGTGACAAATTTTGGAATGAAAAAGGAATTAGATGTGGTAGAGAAAGTGTTGTGACCGATCTCAACTCAACCACCTTGTGTCTTCGAACTCTCTGGATACATAATGTGTTCACGTATCTTATGGTTTTATTAATGAATTACTATTTCAAGTTTTCATTATAATTTCCATGTATGTGGAGATGTTACCTAATGTTACTTTATACATTGACTTGAGATGTTCTGGATCACTTCAAAAACAAGAAGGGGCATGTTATGACTTTCTCTTCCATTCAAATATAGCGAGAGATAAGAGGCGTGCTCAATTTATTCTGAGTGTCTCTCATTGCCTTGCATGGAAAAAGGTTATGGAGGAGGTTCAAATATCATATACAATTTATTTGAAATATGCCCTACAAAATATTTTGACTTTCACAAGAGGTAAGGTTGTAATATGAATACCACTTAGCATGATATTTCATTATTTGTTGTGATGCCTATTTTATAGTTTAAAATTTGTGGATTGCAGATAAAGTATCTTATGGAATATGGTTGGCACAAAAATCTACCAATACTAAAAACAAGAATGTATATTGACATATTTGGACACGACACCATATTTGAGTAGGCCCATTAATTTTATTTCCACATCTTAAATACTAGGTATTTTTTTGTTTATGTGTAGTTGAATGCACAATAATACTTGGATAGATCCATATATGTTGAGAAAAATTCCAAGTCTCATTATAAGGTCTGAGTTGAAGCTAGATGAATATGAATATATGTTAATACATGAACATTAACAGCTATTTTGGGCCATATTACATTGTTTGTCTCCCTCGAAATATTTTTTTTATAATTTAGTATCCATGTCAATTTTTCAATTAATGTCTGCTGCAATTTTTTGTTTAGGACGCCATATTTGATCAAATATAATTTGTTAGAACTTCCAAAACTGGTATTCAACATCTTTCATTCTCTACAAAAAATGATCCTAAACATTTTTCATTACGACTTAGATTTTTCAAAATATCTCACATCATCGTGGTCCTTGACGACATCTACGACACCTTTGCAACGATGGAGGGGCTATAAATATTCACAAGAACATTTAAGAGGTGGTAATTTTAGTTTACCTGAAGAGACATTTTTTACAGTGTAGCAGAAACGATTTTTGGTTCATTTGCATACATGAACCAACATGACCAAAAATTGTGTGTATAATGATCAGATGAAGCTTGTCTTTAATAGAGTGTCTTCCAGATCATATGAAAGAATTGTACATGAAAATTTACGATAACATAAACAAAATGACATGAGAGGTGCAAAAGATTTAAGGACGAGACACAACCATCTATGTCCGAAAATTTGTATGAACAATTATAATAAATCATACAAATACAAATATTTCTTTATGAGAACCTTAACTTGGGGTAATATTTCATCGAGTGATGATCAATTAATTTTGTTTTCTTTTTCTCATGCCTATCCATTGGGAGGATTATATCGATTCATATATGGTATAATACTGGTGGATTTCTAGTGGTTATCTTCTCACGTTGGAGGAATACCTAGAGAATGGGATACTCTCAAACATCTACCCTTTGAAATTAGAACTTTGAAGAAAGTTATTTTGTTGGCTATGATGATATCAATTACCTTCTTTATCCTACATGGTTGTTTGAGATACACAACCTTGGGATAAAATACACTTGGAAACATATTGGAAAGATTTGGGTTCTATGAGCCTTACTGTGTCATTGGCTTTTCCAATCCATGCATTGTGGCTCACTTTGTTGGAGCATTTTTTCTAATACTGTGTCCAAATTTATCAATGCCAAATATAAATTCCAAGGCAATGAAAATCAATCATTTCAAAAACTTGGAAAACTAATCTCTCTATCTAAACATTCACACCCTTTCTCTTTTTTCTGAGGAATTAAAGAAATCCAGGGAGATATTCACACCCTTTCTCTTTTTTCTAAGGACTTAAAGCAATCCACGGAGATCAACCATTTATCCTTTCTCTTTTTTTTTTCCCGGTGATTTAAAGGAAATATCTAGGTAGATCCACCTAAAGATCATGTCCCACTGACTTATTGGAATATCCTAACACAAAAGGTGTCAAGGAGTATTGACCCCGTGACCTCCCATTAGAGAGGTTCTTTTAGCAAGGGGAACATGACTAATTGAACTAATTCTCGAAGATTTTTCCTAGGAAAATCTTAGCAAATCCACCCAAAGGGATCACATCTTTTCAACAAAACTAATCATAGCCTAAACCTAAGGACATATAGGCGAATTGACCTCGTTACTTGATACATCTTGTCAACCAAACTAATCATATTATAACCCCAAGGACATATAGGAGAACTGACCTCGTTACTTGATTGAAAAAAAAACTAATGTCTAGATTTACCTATATCGGTTGAACATCTTATTCTCTTAAATTTTTTTTGTCAACCAATTTTGGCATAACAATTTTTGTACTAATTTTTTATGCCTTACGACGTTTCCTTTGGAACATCTAGTGCAATTTCTAGTTTATTTCCCTTTTTTTCATTATAGAACTCATAAAGAACTGAAAATGTTGACAATTGTGCAAAAATAGGAAGAAATAACTATTGATAGTAATGATAGTGATGGAAATTGTACAAACTAGGAAGGTGGCATAAAATATAACTAAAAAAATGATTATTTCACTATTCTCCAATCTACCTGTCATGAAAGTGGAAATAAGACCTTTAAAATATGAGCCAATAAGTTGATTAACATCTTAGTAACATCTTATGATTAACATATAATATGACTTCAAAAAAAATTTAAATTTATAAACATACATCCTACTAACATACTTAATGTATATGTATTATTTACATTGTCGTTTATTTTATCATATTTTATATTACCATATAACATAACTTCTAAATTTATAAATATAAATTTAAAATTAACATACTTTTAATGTATTATTTATTTTATCATAATTGTGAATTTAAATTCCCCGGATGTGGATGATTGAAGACAAAGAAAGAGGCCATGGGGAAGCCATGTGGGCACACTCACGGCTGCTCCATGTGACCAGTCTTGGGAAGTAGACCTGTGTTAAATTATGGCATGAGGGCGCCATTAACTCACCCTCCACCACCCTCTTCGCAACGTACCAACTCTCCTTCGTATTAACTTTGCACGCCATGGCCTTTAAGTTTATCACCTCGGCCCTCTTGACCTCACTTCGACCCTCTTGCTTGATCTTTGTGCGTGTGTCCATCTTCGCCCCTCTTCCTCTGGTGCATTACTCCCGTTCGCTCAAGGCTCGTCCTAGTTCTAGTAGCTGGTCTCCCTCAAAGCCTGCTTCGGCCCCCATCTGGTCCGACGACTCGGTTCCTTGGAAAATTATGCATCCACGCCCGAGGATGAGGTGCAGAAGAGCTGGGGGCATGGCCAGTCCTCCTGCCCTCCTCCGTCGCTCTCCCATGGCCGCAACCTGAACCTTTCTATTGGTTGGAATGAGCCCGATAGCTTCCCCCTTGTCAACCTGAATGCTCATCTTTCTCTACAACTTCCCACCCCTGATTCACTCCCAAAAATCCACCATTCCTCCTAAGCCAGCTTTCATCCCCCGCAAGATGAAAGCCCTTCCTGTGGAGAGCGCCTCCAGTGGAAGCAAATACTCTAGTGATTCTGACGGCAACAGCGATAGTAGCAGCTCCGGCCAAGACGTTGAAGGCAATTCAGACCAACCCAAGCTTGATGCCTTGGCCGCTAATCCCGACACTTCGGCTTCGCCATGTCCTCAGCCCATTGACCACACATTGAGCAAGGAGATGGAGGACGGGGTTACGTGTGCATAATCATGGAAGAGGTACCAACCTCGAGCAACAAGAATGCAGGTTCTCCTTAGGCTTGGTTTTTTCTTTCCTATCATCAAGTTCATGTTTAGGAATTGTCTTTCATGGGATACGTGCTTAATTTTGAAAACTAAAAGTGTTGGTTTCCCGCTATGGGCAACAATCATTATTTGGTTTCTAATGATTGGTTTCCCCAATAGGGGCGGTCCAACTCTTGCTCAAAAACTCTTGAAACTTCTCTCTAGATTGGACTTGTCAAATCCACAAAAAGAGACCTGTAATTTTTTGTTCAATATGATATAATAGAAATAACTTAACTTAGAAAAAAAAATTGTGAATTTAAATTATTTTATATATAACTAAAAACATTTACCAATACATCTCAAATTTACCAATAAAAACATTACATTAAAAAAATTATTGATCTTTAAAGATATTACTTGCCTTGCTATACTTTATATATTATTGAAAATGCAAATTCAATTGGTTTTAAATAACCTAATTTCAATAGGTTTCAAATACAACAATAGAAAATCCAAATAAAAAAGAATCGAATTTAAAATCTAAAAGGAATTTCAATAAAGAGTTGAAACTATGGTATAATAACCTATGGCTTCTATACTATTTGACCATCTTTATTCTCACCTTAAAAATTTTAATCTATTTTAAATGACCTAAATACATTAATTTAAAAACTATGAAAATTTGAAGAAACACCAACAAACTAGACTGTAATAACCTATGGGTTGCATACTATTTGTACATCTCTCTATTCTTATCCTAAAATTGAAGTGTGGACGCCCATACAAATTCTTGCGAAGTACGAGAAAAACCCGTACTTGGAGTGAAGAGTCCGACTGAGTTTGAGGTTGTGGCTGCTACATGTGATGCACAACGAGGACCATTGGTTTTCTCCAAATCATCTGTATTAATTACGTGTCAAGGCATTTTTTTCTAAATAATAGAATCACTTTTCTAGCTGTCGTTGTGTATTAATTTGTATTATTGAATAGAATGTTAAAAGATTGAAGATTTTTAGGCCATAGGATTAATAGTTAATAGTTAAATAAATATAATATATACATTTATAAAGTAATTAAATAATTGTTCCTTGCTTAACCGTTAAGAGTCTTAACTTAGAGGTTTATTCTCCTCTTAGTTCTTTAAAAAGTTATCTTGCAGAGATATATCTATTTATTTATCAATCCTTCCAGACTCAAATTCTTACCCAAGTTTTTTAATTCAAAATTTGATTATTATATTATTTTTTATTTTAATTAGAACAACAAACTAAAATTACTTACTAGAAATACATTTGGACAGCCGACTTCCATCTATCTGGGAGTTACCAGGTAATCTTGTAACCTGATTGTACTTAATCTCATGAAACCTAAAATGATTTTTAAATATTTTGTTTAGCGAACTTGGTTTTATATGTTTTAATGTTGCACAGACATTACTAACTATTGGTTAATGGTTTAGTTACCTTTCGAAGAGTCTCAATTCGATCATAAAAATATTAAGAGTCGAGGTTTCCGCTGTATATATTAAAAGAAATATATGACAGTACATGATCTTCAATACATTCTTAAACTGTTATAAAAAACAGCTAGAAAACCTCATAAACCCATATACATCCAGAGTATACTTCTGAAAAGAAGTAATTCTATGTTCATGGCGAACAACATAACGAGTGGTATGAAACCAATCCACGAGATCATCCCTGTATACATAGAAAATAACATCCAAGGAAAATACAGCAGCATCATATTCATGTGAAAATACTTTTGTTAGCTTTTTTCTATCAAGGTTTCCGATCATACAAACACTAAGAGCCAAGGTTTCCTTGTTTGTTTGTTTATTTACTTTTTTAATTTGGTTACTTTTTGAGAGAGTCCCAATTCGATCAAACACTAAGAGCCAAGTTTCCATTCTGTTTAGTTTTTTTTCAATAAACTATAGACCGTCAAACGATTCTCTAAAGGGTAAAGGTTTTTAGGATTTTCAGAATTAACGCTTTCAGAAAGATTTCAATATTGGATATTGAAAATTTGGGCAAACTATATATAATAAATATCATCTTATAGTATATAAGAGTTATAGTATATAAGAGTTATTAGCTCTGGAATATCTTTGGATGTTGACAATAAGTTTAGTTACAGTTGTAGTTTTTATACAGGTTGAAGTCTTGTTGGTCTGTTGGCCACCTCAATGAGTTAAAAGCTAACCAAAATTGGTATTGTTTCTTTCGTTTTGCAGCTGCTATATTTACTCGACTATATCCATAGAAATTACATATAAAACAAAGACGGTAGATACTATCAAAATTCATTCAAAACAGAAAAAAGAGATGATTTTAATTAAGTATCTGAAGAGTCTATTGGTGCTGGATCTTTGGCAGATGATCCTGGAATCTCTACGTGCTGAAATGTTCGGAGTTGCTATTCTATGTTTCCAATATGGGCATTATGCTGTTGCTGAATCTTGGACATCTCTCTCACTTCTTGTTTCTTTGATTGAAGCTCAAATAACACCGCGGGGTAAGATTTGACTTCTTTCTCCTGTAAGCTCATCATGGCTTTTGCCAAGACACACTTAATCTTCCAATAAGTTTTAACACTTTGTTGAAACAAGGAGACTCTTCCCCTAGTGCTACCCGGGTCTAATATGAATTCCATTCTTGACTGTTGTTCTATGATATCTGTTTCTTCTTCTTCACTTACCCTTTCGCTTTCATCAATTGTTTTTCTGATATCTTACAGAGTATTTCTTCATAAGTGCTCGTGATATTTTCCATTGTCTGAGTATTATTTTTGCGTCCTCTTTTATGAGGGGGACTCTCTTGGACTCTGGGTTTACGGAGACCTGACCTTGCTTTTGTCATTTTGTTTGAGACCAACGTCCCCTGAATATATTTGATGATGACGAGTTCACAGTCCCTGGAGATTTCCCACCATGCAGAGCAAGAACAACGCGAAAGAAACGGTAAGAGACTTTCAGATAAAGGTTTCTAATTTACCTGCCAAGAACCGGCATGGTTTCTAGTCTAAAAACTGCAAGAAGTGAATGCATGGGCGGCTAGGATGTAAGGCCATCATTAACGTAGATCGTGGGAGAGGTGCTCCAGCGTGTTGCTCCTAACAGATCATGAAAGGCTCCTGACAGATCATGAATGTTGACGGAGGGTGAACACCTCGCATCCCTATCCGCCTTTCTTGCGAGGGTGGGCACCCCGATCGGGGATCTGCTGTGAAATCTTTATCAAGAATGAATTGCAGTGAGTGAAGTTCTATGTCCCAAGTTCTGGATGTTGGTGTAATGTCTAGATGTCGTTCTACATTATTACTCCCCCAATTGGCAAGATAACCTGTTGCCTCATTACCTTTTCGAAAAATATTAGAGGATATCAGATATTGTATTTGATTAACCAGCAAGCCAATTTCTTGAATTAAGGTTGTTGTTCTCCAGCTTTTGCTGATTTTTTTCCCATTTTTATCCATGCTGAAGTTTAGTTAGGGCTCCTATAACCATTGCAAAATCGCCTTCTATGATTATGCGTTGGTAGTTTTCTCTTAAGGCAATGATTAAACGTTGTTTAAGTGCTGACAAATCTGCTTCATTGTTGGTAGCGTATCCCAAATCCATAGTATATACCCGGCAAGCAGCACCATGGGAATTTCTGAATATACCTCCTATACCTACTTGACCTGGATTTCCTTTTGAAGTTCCATCAAAATTAAGTTTGATGAAACCATTTTGTGGAGTTGTCCAACTTTCTTGTAAATTTTTTCTAGGAGGTAGGAATTTCGAGAGAGTATTTGCCAACATTTGAGGTTTCAGATTTAAACTACTCATTATGTGGGCTTCAACCCCTTCCGCTTTCCAATCATCTTCCATCCATTTTTCCACAATTATTTTTTCTCGGATACTATCTATTAGTTTCTCCCATATAATACTACTAGTTTTTTCTTCTCCCCTGAATATCCGTTGGTTGCGTTCTTTCCAAATGCCCCAGAATAAGAAGCCAAATAACAAATTCCATGCTCGATTCAACACCCCATATTTATATCCTCCTTTTCGCCAAGCTATTATAGTGGTATTGATACTCGTGGGATCTCTGTCCGTTTGTTTAAATATATTTTCCAGTCTTCTCCATATAGAGACAACAATTTTTCATGTGTTGAAAAGATGTTCTATTGTTTCAGTTGAATGCTTATACATACAACAAAAGCATGGTCCATTCATGCCTCTCTTCTGCAAATTATCCCAAGTTAGAATTTTCCTATGACTGAGGATCCAAAGGAAATATTCGACTTTGGGCCAGTGATTCAGTGACCAGATTTTATTCCATATTGATCGACCATTATTGTTGTTATTCTGAGAATGAATATTATAAGCCTCTTTGATAGTGAACATACCATTAGTTTGATATCCCCATCGGAGAATGTCACTTCCTATTTTCGATGTAATTTTCTTGGTTTTCAACTCCTTATCATAATTGTTCCATTGCAGTGTATCTGGAGCATTAGGCCAATCTGCTTTCTCCTTCCATTTCCTCCATTGATTCATCTGATGTTGAGTCCAATAATTGCAGAGTAATCTATTATGAGGGAGATTAGTAAATAGAAAAATTTCTCCAAGATCGAGTCTAGAGAAAAATTTCTCTCTTTGCTGCCATGAATCCTCACAAAAAAGTGTTGTTTTACCTTCCCTTATTTCCCAAAAATTGTGTTGTCTGATAATGAATCTATTTATTGCTGCAAGATTCCAGATAGTGGAGCCTGTTGGAACAACATCGATCTTTAATTTACCTACAACTGATTGTGGCATATCATATTTTCTTTCCGAGATCAACTTCCATAAGTCTTGATCTCCTTGGATCCACCTCCACCATAATTTTGCTCCCATTACTTGGTTTAGAAGGGATGGATCACGAAGGCCTAGGCCCCCTGCTGATTTTGATTTAATTAAATTCTCCCAAGACATAAGGGCCCACTTCATTTTATCCTGAGCTCCCTGCCATAAGAATTTTTTAAACATATTGACTAGTTGGTTGCAGATACTCTTTGGAACAGCTCTACCAGAAAGTTTATATATTGGGATTGATTGAAGAACATATTTTAGAAGGATTAATCTCCCTGGGGCATTCAAAACACGACAAGCCCAGTTTTGAAGTTTCTTTTCCATTTTCGTGAGAAATTCTCTCCAATCTACAATTATTAAAGGGGATATGCTTAAAGGAATTCATAGATACTTTAGAGGAAAGGAACCAATATTGAACCCCAATAATCTTGCTAAGTATACTTCATTTTCCTTAGTAACATTAAAAAAATAAACATTTGGTTTATCATTGTTAACAAGAGTACCTGAGGCCTCCATAAACACTTCGAGAATATGAAGGATGGCTCTGATCTCTCCTATTGAAGCTTGATAGAAGAGAAAGATGTTGTCTACGAACTATTGATGAGTCAAAGCCAGATTCGGTCCCCATAATTTTAAGCCTTTTATCTTACCCTCTATGAGTTGTGCTTTAAGTAATCTTCCTAACCCTTCAGCTGCTAGGATGAAAAGAAATGGCGAAAGTGGTTCTCCCTGTCTGAGTCCTCTGGATATATTGAATGGTTGAGAAGGAATACCATTAAGAAAAATAGAAAAATTCAGAGCGGAAATGAAAGAGTGAATCCACTGCACCCATCTCTAATCAAAACCAAAAGCCTTGAGTATTTCGATTAGATAGGTCCATTTTATTCTGTCATAAGCTTTAGCTAAGTCTATTTTGATCATCATTCCTTTTATTTTTGTTGATTTTAACGAATGAATTTCTTCCTGTGCTGTAACTATTCCGTCAAGAATTTGTCTACCAGTTACAATACTTGTTTGTTTCGGAGAGATGAGAAGTGGTAGCAGTAGTTTAAGTCTATTAACCATTATGGTAGATAGAATTTTGTATATCACATTGCATAGGGCGATCGGGGGAAAACCTACCGACCTGTCCACATTCTCCTGTTTAGGAATGAGAGTAACGAAAGTTGCATTAAGGGCTGGGTAGACTTTACGATGCCTCCGCGATTCCTCTACCACTTCATTGATATCCTGAACCATAAATTTCCAGGCTACTTTAAAAAATTCTTCTGTAAAACCATCAGGGCCTGGTGCTTTATTCCTAGGCATATGCATAATTGCTTCTTCAACTTCCTCCATGCTCACTTCTCTTAAGTGTGCTAAGTTCTGATCTCTGGTGATGATGGAGGGAATGTGTCTTGTTACTTTAGCTATGGCTTCATTCTGATTTGGATTTGGTTATGATAACAAGTCTTGGAAGTGATCAACCAGTTCCTTTTCCATATCCTCGTGTTGGAACAATCAATTCCCATTCTGATCTTTTAAGGAAAAGATTATGTTATGCTGTCTTCCTTGGATCATTGTTTTGTGGAAGAAACTAGTGTTTCTCTCCCCTTCTTTCAACCATTGAATTCTGGATTTTTGTTTCCACAGAATCTCTTCTTTCTTTCTGCGTTCTTCAAGTCGACTTAAGGTGTTTCCTTCTTCAATAATCAAAGCTTTTGTTCTCCCTTTCAAGATCATTTTCTGCTGAAGATCCTTCATTTTTTCTTGTAAGCGAAGCTGATCCTCGTGAATTTTGCCAAAATGTTCTTTATTCCATCTTTTGATTTATGTTTTTAGATGTTTCAGCCTTAGATGAAAGGAGTGCATCTTGTTTCTTCCAAGGATTTGATTTGATTCCCACCATTGTCGAGCTTTTTCATATACAGTTTTATTGTTTTGAATTTCTTCTTTTATTAGAATTTGTGGACATGTTTTTCTCAATTTATTATTTTATTATTATTTAAAAGGTAGAAATAGATTTAAAGTCCTTAAAATTTTTGAGAATATATTATCTATCCAAATTTAAAATTTAAAATTTATCATATTTGGCCTTACTTTGAAGGTGTGTAGTTTATATAGATTTAACAAGTCAAATTATTAGAATTTGTAGACACAATTTTTGGTTAATTTATTATTTAAAATGTATAAATAGATTTGAAGTCTTTAAAAAAATCAAGATTAAATATGGACTATGAGCTTCGGCATAGTCATGGTTTCTATACGTTTTAAGGTCTAATTGATTTATGGAGGGTGAAGTTTAATTGTTTTAAGTTTTATTGATTTATGGAGGGTGAGGTTTAATTGTTTTAAGTTTTATTGATTTATGGAGAGTGAATTTTAATTGTTTTAAGTTTTTTCTTTTATTGGAATTTGTTGTTTATATATTGTTCCAAGTTTATTAGAATTTTGGACATGGTTTTTGGTCAATTTATTAATTTTTTATTATTTAAAATGTATAGATAGATTTAAAGTCTTTGAAAATTTTGAGATTAAATCTGGACTGTACTTTTGTCATAGTCATAGTTTCTATACCTCTTGAAGTCTAATTGATTATGAAAAGTCTAATTGATTATGGAAAGTAAAGTTTAATTATTTTCAGTTTCTTTCATTTTAATTGTTTAAAAAAATATATTAAAATTTGTGCACACAATTTTTGGTCAATTTATTATTTTTTTATTATTTAAAATGTATAAATAGATTAAAGTCTTATACTCGTTGAAGTCTAATTGATTATGGAAAGTGAAGTTTACTTGTTTTAAGTTTCTTTTCTTTTATTGGAATTTGTGTTTTATAGTTTTATATACATTTTTATTGTTTGAAATTTCTTTTTGTTTATTAGAATTTGTGGACACACCTTTTGTTCAATTTATTATTTTATTATTATTAAAAAGGTAGAAATAGATTTAAAGTCCTTAAAATTTTTGAGAATATCTTATCTATCCAAATTTAATATTTAATATTTATCATATTTGACCTTACTTTGAAGGTGTGTAGTTTATATAGATTTAACAAGTCAAATTATTAGAATTTGTGGACACTGTTTTTGGCTAATTTATTATTTTTATTATTTAAAATGTAGAAACAGATTTGAAGTATTTAAAAAAATTAAGATTAAATCTAGACAATGAGCTTCTGCATAGTGATGGTTTCTATAAGTTTTAAAGTCTAATTGATTTATGGAGGGTGAAGTTTAATTGTTTTAAGTTTAATTGATTTATGGAGGGTGAAGTTTAATTGTTTTAAGTTTTATTGATTTATGGAGGGTGAAGTTTAATTGTTTTAAGTTTCTTCTTTTATTGGAATTTGTTGTTTATATATTTGTTGTTTTAAGTCTTTGAAAATTTTGAGACTAAATCTGGAATATACTTTTGTCATATTCATAGCTTCTATACCCTTTGAAGTCTAATTGATTATGGGAAGTCAAGGTTTAATTGTTTAAAAAAAATTATTAGAATTTGTGGACACAATTTTTGGTCAATTTATTATTTTTATTATTATTTAAAATGTATAAATAGATTTAAAGTCTTTGAAAATTTTGAGATTAAATCTGGACTATACTTTTGTTATAGTCATAGTTTCTATACCAGTTGAAATCTAATTGAGTATGGAAAGTAAAGTTTAATTGTTTTAAGTTTCTTTCATTTTAATTACAATTTTTGGACACAGCTTCTGTTCAA